>PVKS010019813.1:0-37813 GCA_004027875.1 Aplodontia rufa | reverse complement strand
TTCAGGAAGTTGTTCATTACTAATGATTATATATAATTCCTTAATATCTTAAAGACAACAAAAAGTTGAAAGAGAAATTGTATTCTGTCATTTCTGTGATAAGTATGATATAGTTCTATTTTCAACTGAAATTAATATATTAGGTATGTTGAAAAAAATCAATGTTTAAGTGTATTTAAGTACCTGGTTTGATAAATTATTCACTGAAACATATGAAACAGGATCAGTTTTAAAGAAAGAAATTTATTGATTAGAATATTACAATATTATAATAGATTACATATTATTATACATTTTATACATGTTATACATATGATTACATATTATAATGGATTACATATTAAGATGCGTTATTGAACTACCAGGTAAATGTATGTATCCCTTTCATGAGTTCTTTCCTTATCATGCTCAGAGGAAGGTCTTCTTTTGGCCACCTTTAAACATCTGATACAATATATTCTCATTTATCATTTCAGAATTTTAACGTGAGCAAAAGGCTTGTGCGTCAGATGCTTTTTTCCTTAATTGAGAATATGCTGTACATTTTGTGGAAAAATGAAAAGGCAAGGCTTGTAAATGAATGAGTCAGTTTGTGTAATAAAATAACAATTTCACAATAAAGTAAATATTACAGAGATTGTTGACTGAATGAGACAGAGGAGTAACCATGTTTGCTTCCCATCAGTGTCACACCTGCTTAGAGATTAAATTGCATTATTTTATGCTACATTAAAATGGCATTTTCTAGAGTGATATTTTATGATTCTGATAGGCAATTGTGAATGCCTTTGTGAACTCAGCAACATTCTGCTTTTGGCAGTGAACATTTCTATTAGTGACAATTCATCCATAATTTTACTTCAGAAAAGAAGAAATGTCAGCCAGGGCATAGTTTATATACATTCAGTTTTCCTGAGCCAAAAAAATAAAATATTTTATCATTGCTAATAACTTCTAAATTCAGGCAGATGGAACTTCAATTTAATGCTTCTTCTGAATATCACCCCCTACTGATATTAATACTGAATAAAAACTGCTGTGAAGAATGAATATATATTATATTTCATAATTATGCATTAGACTACAGAAACTGAATATAGTTGTAAACTTCTAATATGTGTATTTTTTATTAGAAACATTTTTATTTCTCTATGTCCATTATTTAGTTATTTTTCATTTCCTACATTTTTGCTGAATATTATAGTTTTCTATTTATATTCTTGAAATTATACCCTCCATTGATATAATGAGACGATAAATTTTAATTATATTTTTAGCATAAAGATTTTGTTTAACACTGTATTTTTTATTTAATCATCATGGCAACTATTTCAAGAGAAATATCTAAATAAGAAAGTCTTAGAAGGGAGGTGTCTTGGATTATATTCGTTTGGAAATTCTGCTTTCTGTTATGGGGCCTGTCATTTTATGAATGGTGGAGACAGCGGGCAACGTGGATCCTGCGGTATATTGCACAATTGTAACGTCTTCCTTCTCTTCAACTTGTTCTCCTCCATCATGGCCTCCTTCCATGTGGTAAACGAAAGTGCATCTTTCTCTAGAGTAGCAACTGACAACTCTCACTTTATGGGCCTGGATCAGCCTGGAGACAATTTGTACACAGAATTTGAATGAAAATGGATTTAACATTTTTAAAGGTTATAAAGATAAAAAGAACTAAGAGAAGGAGGAGAGAAAACAACAAGAACGATAAGAGCAAGAATCAAATCCAGAACAAGAAAGACAAAGCAAGGAGCCGGACAGGGGAAAGTTTCATAGATCATATATGACTTAAAAACTGTAAATATTGACTATTTGGACATTTTAAGAAACTGTTTATGATATTTCCTTAAGTCACTTGGAAGACCAGGCTGCCCTTGAGCTTCAAACATCAAATTTCATAAACTCAACCTGAATTCACAACTATTCTTTTTATTTTTCCAATCACAGTATGAAAGTTGTACATTTCTTTGTTGTCCTATGGATAGTTAATCCTCTGCTTCTTTATTTAAATCCCTCAACTTAAAAGACCTTCTCCATTGATCATCAATTTTCTTAATCACAGATCTTTTAACCAACACCTTCCCATCAACAATGAAACCCTCTACATGTAAAAAAATCCATGAAGTGTTAGAATTTAAACCTACACATATATCCCTGACTTCTGCATCCATGGCTTTCCAACTATAGGAATGTTTCTAAAAGTGCAAGCCCACTGCTGGGTGGGTTCATCTTAGGACTGAAGAACAGCTTTTTATCCCAACTGTGTATCTGTGTGAGTTCAGATTTTCTTCATGAATTCTAATCAAACCAAAAGAAAAGAGATTGAATATACAAATAAATATGAGAATCAAGCTGCCTTTTACTAAGACAGACATTTAATAGAACTACTAAAAATATATGAACCAATAACTTCTTCAGAATTTTTTTGTATAGTTTATTTTCATGTAATACATTTGTATTAATATATAAGGAGTTTATTACTGATTTAAAATTCTAATTTGTTTTTAAATTTTGAGTTTTAATTAAATATTCTGATCCATATAACATTCAAACAAAATCTGTTTTATTTTTTGAGGCAGGAAAGTTTGAGAACTATTATATTGTGGCATGAATTCAACTAACATATAAACTAAACTACCACATATCTGTCTAAATGTGAGGATAGTAAAATCATCTCTTTGACACATTTCTCTTCAATATTAACACTATGCCAGACATAGAATATGTTAAGAAATATCCATAGGCTTTGATGTAATGCACAGACACATTACATTTATAAGTGAATAGACAAAATAATCAATGCAACTCAGCTCAATAGGTAAACTCAGTAGTGAATCCATGAAAGTTTGTGCATGACCTACAGGACCTTCAGATAATACAATGATTGTCCTTATTATTTGTACAGAACAAAAAGAGAAAAAAAAAGATGCCATAAGGTAGGGGGTCAATACCTTCTTTGATTAATACCACATTCTCTCACACTTCCGTAGCTTTGAATGTTATACTCTTACCTGCTATTGTGTCTTCACTAAAGTAAGAATGCCCAGATCCAGAAGTGAGGAATAACATAATTGCTACTGACCCCATAAGTCCTAGCTCATGAAAAGACTTCCACAATGTTTAATTAATAATTATATAACCATATGTACTTTTGCTACAGATTCTAAATTTTGAAAGAAAATTATCATGTTATAAAGAAGTAACCATTTTTTGGACATGTTTAAATAATTTGAAAGGGAAAACAATTGTAAATGATGTATCTATACAGAAAAGGAAGAGGGACAACATAAAAAGAATATAGATTCATATATGTATATAATATATTTCTAATAAAAAATTTAAATTATGGCAAAAAAATCACTTAGAATTTTCAAGACTGCCTTTAGCATTTTCCTCATTAAGTGTGTTTTCAGGTACCATATAAAATATTTAGAAAAGCTATTCTGCCAAGTACTAAAACAATTTGTTTCACAAGATTTTATTTTTGCCACTAATGGAGGAAAATGTTTCAAATTTAATTATTGGGAAATCTGATCACCTTTAAGCCTAGCTATTCTTTTTTAAAGTAATGAAATTACAATAATTATCAAAACTGTCCATCCAGTGATTTAAACATTCCAATGAGAAAATAATGCTATAGTAGAAAACTAATTTTATTTAAGGAAATACAGTATTGCCAACAGCACGTAAATTATCCTAATATGACCCAAGGCATGGGAAGTTACTACTGCTACCAAATTAATGAAAGAAATCAAGGGTTCCAATAAGGTCAATTTTTATCTGGAGCCTTGGAATATACAACATTCAGCATTTGCTATGATATTTTGAAAGCCATATTTAAGAATTAGCTTCTATTTAAATTAGCATTTGGTTTGGAGAAAATGTTAAATCAAGTCTTTTACTACATGTAATACTTACTTTTTGAAGGACCCATCCTCCCAACTTTCTTAATCTTCAGAAAGGAAAGAAGCACAAAACTACAAAAATTTCAAGATTTTAGGTTCTATGTATCAAATTACTTGAAATGCTAAACATCAAAGTATCTGAAAATAGTTTCCTTCCTCCAATTTGATCTCCTCTGCACAACACTACTTAAGAGATGACCCACATAAGTCAAGGCTAAGGAACATATCTAAACGGACGAGTATTACATAGGACACTATTGAAATAAAAGCAGCATTGTTTAATTGAAACAATTAGACACTGGGATGGATGAATATTAAGGTTCATTTTGCTATTAGCATCAGTTGAGGGGTATAACATGGAGGAAAAAGATATCCATTATCAGCACATTCCAACTTCAGGCATCAGAACACTACTTTAGGAAGAATCGGCAGAAGGAATATTAAGAATCCAACAGCAATTCATTCCATTCTGATTATAAAATGAAATTTTATTTCATCCATTTCTTTATAAACCACTACCATTAACATTGAACCCAGCATGATCATCACTGGACTGATTTCTCAACAGATTTCTCTGTATAAGATCTTTTCCTTCTCCCATCTCTTTTTGCTGAGCAGAGTGATTGCTTTAAAACTTCAAAATTGTTCCTCTCATAGTCCCCAATTAAAATTATTCTAAGAATTCTAATTGTATATAAAATAATACAAGCAATGCTTACCATTTTGTACATATATTGCCAAAATGACAGTTAACCTCCACAAATGATAATGTAAATTTGTTAGATTTTTTTAAAAAGATAAGACTGTTTTTATCTTTTTGCTTAAGGTAAATAGTAAGTAGCAAAGAACACACAATTCTTTGTGGTACATAAACACTTCTGCATTCTCAATGAAACATAATAATTGTTATAAATTGAATTCAGATCGTTTTCATATTCTGAGGTGCAGCTAAAGATGCATTATCTGTGTATGTCATGTTATGCATTCAAATAACGTTGATATTTACTATTAGAAACTTTCTGTATGCTATTATATTTTCTGATAGTATTTCTTAGACATACAGTTCTTTTTAAAATATAAAGTCTGAAATACCCTCAACAAACTTTCATTGATTTATTTAGACTAATGAAAGCTAAAAATTTCACTAAGTATAATGTCTATATCACATGAGGGTAGGATTAGATGCAATTTATCCAGTTTTAATGGTACATAAAATACTTGCTTCCTAATAAACACTGCATACAATTTTTGAATGAATAATTGTGTTTAATTAATCTAAATGCCTTCACAAGTTTCTGATGTCTAATTAGGGCAGAATAGATAGGATGTACATCCTACAGAACACATAGTAAGCATTTTTATCCTTATCTAATAAATGCATGATATTTTGTCTTCCTTTTCCTTTTGGTTCAAATTTCAAATAGAAATTCTTTTATCACACAGGATAAATGTTGGATAAGTTTCTAGGCATATTGACATTTTGCTAAAATACATACATATATAAAATTTGAGTGGGATTTATATATCTATATATAAACATATATAGAGGATTTTTTTCTTATTTTTGAGAAAGAAATGAAAATTAATCTGACAGAAGTGTTTGTTTAATTTATAACTGTTTTAGTCAGCTTTTCTGCTGCTGTGACAAGATGACCTGACAAGATCAATTTTAGGAGGAAAGGTTTATTTTGGGCTCACAGTTTCATAGGTCTTAGTTCACAGAACAACAGGTCTCACGCTGAGGCTGAACATCAAATTGGAAGAGTATTAGAGGGAAGTGGCTCCAGGAAGCAGAGAGAGAAAGTTCATCCCAGATACAAAATACATACTGTAAAGGCCTGTCCCCAGTGACCCACCTCATCCAGCCACACCCTACCTGCCTTCAATTGCCAGTTAATCCCTCTCAGGATTAACTCACTGATTGGGTTAAGGCTCTTATAATTCAATCATTTCACCTAAGCATTTCTGCATTGTCACACATGAGATTTTGGGGGATACCTCACATTTAAACCATAGCAATAACCATTCAACAGGACACAACGATAGACACCTGCAATATCTGTTACTCGGGAGCCTGAGGCAGGAGCATTTCAAGCTTAAAGCTAGACTTGGGAGCTTAGTGATATCTCATCTCAAAATAAAAACAGTAAAAAGGGCTGGGGATATCATTCAGTGGTAAAGTACACAAGGATGTAATCCCAGGGTCACAAAAATATATAAATACATAACTTTTTAGAGAAAATTTTTCAGTGAAGACACAAACATTTGGTAAACAATTTTTAATTTTTGTTTAATTTCAATGCAATTTTATGTTCCTACATAGGTTTATATACGTCTTCTATATAGTTCTTTATCATGGAGGCAAGCTTACTATTATAGTCAGCTTTTTTGTCACTGTGACCAAAAGACATGACATGAAAAGTTAGAGGAGGAAAAGTTTATTTGACTCATGGTTTTAGAGATCTTAGCCTATAGACAGCCAACATTTTGGCTCTAGGCTTGAGGTCAGGCAGAACATCATGGTAGAAGGGTTTTGGAATACGAAAACATCTCAAGACATGGCCACCAAGAGGCAGAAAGTGCTGTGTTCAATGTTCATTAGGGATAAAATATATACCCCAAAGGTGCACACCCAGTGATCTATCTCCTGTAGTCACACCCTATCAATTTATAGTGGTGATAACCTGATTATTGATTAATGTATTCAAGTGGATCAATGTACTGATTAGGTCACAACTGCTCTAATCTTTCTATTTCTGAACATTCTTAGATTGACACACATGTGAGCTTTGGGGAACACCTCATATCTATACCATAACATGTTGTCGCTGGCCCCCAAAAGTTCATATCCATCTCACAATGCAAAATATATTTCGTCCATTTCCAAGAGTTCTCTAGTCTTAAAAGTTCCACCATTAATCAAAATTCGAAGTTTAAAATTCAGTATAAGATTCAGATATTTTCCCTTGAAAAGATCAAAAGCAAGTATACATGAATATTATATAACTGGAGAGTAAACATTTCCATCCCATCAGTAAGATAAGGGGGCATAGAAAGAAGTAGTGGGGCTAAGGCAAGATTAAAATCCTACTAGGCAAACAAGTCCTATTGCTCCACATCCAGCATCTGGGTCACATGGCATCATGATGTTCTCTCCAAATGGCTTATGTATCTTTCCCTCATGACCTGTGAACTTAATGGTTACAGTCCACATGGCTCCTTTCTTTTTTCTTTTCTTTTCTTTTTTTTTTTTTTTTTTGTTTCTGGTCAGCTCCTGAAGCTTTCCTTGGCAGATATCCCACATTACAGGCATCTCTTCATCTCAGGGGCCATCACTGTAGCTTTGGCTTCCTTCTCACTTCATGCATAATCATCCTAGGGCAGCCTTCTGGAATCCTGATCCTTCAACACTTTGCCTGACTTCCCAGCCTTCCTTTACAATCTTAGTGAAAGCTTCCAAGAACCCTTACCACCAGCATCTTGTGTTCCTTCAGAAACAGCACCTTGTGTTTGATGCCTACCAAGGTTTGCTATCATCTCCAGCGGTGGCCAAACCTCCTGGTACCAAGACTGCAGCAACCTCTGAATGCTTGAGCAAGTGTACTTAGTGAAACAACTTCGTAGGGTCCCCCTGTGTAAGCACGGTGTCCAACCGTCATCTTCTCAAAGGAAATTTATTCTTGCACCCTTGGGTCTAGATAGATATGATCTTGCTAATTCCTTACATGCTTCATGATATCTTTTCATTGTCTCTAATTAATGTAGTTAAAATTTCTTTAGTAGTTCTAATCTCTTTAACTACCACAACTTCTTAACTCTTGTTTTACTCACAGATCCCTGACCAAACTACAAAATTTTTAAGTCTTTCTGTTCTGTTTCCTGCTACTGATTATAACAGTAAACTAGGATACAAACTGCCAGCAATATTCATGCCAACTTCTGAATGCCATGCTGCCTTGAAATTTCGTCTGCCAAATTAATTAGTCCATCGCCTTTAAATTCAATTTCACAGAAAATCTCAGGACATGGGCAAGTGAACACAACTTCCTAGCCAGAACATAATATGAATGGTCTCTAGTCCAATTTCCAAGAGGATCCTCTGTCTCTGATACCTCATGAACCCAGTCCTTACTGTCTATATTCCCATCAGTATTTTGGTCTTTTGAGTTCCCAAAAGAATCATGCACTAAACTCCACTTACAATAATCTAAAACTTTTCCAGTTTGTAGCTCTAAAAGACTCAAAATCTCTCCAGAAACTCCAAAAAGCTCCAAAAGCTTCTGAACCACATAAATTAGTCACAGCGACAACCCAACTTCTTGGTACCAAATTCTGTTTTCATCAGATTTTTCATCACTGTGACCAAAGGACCTGACAAGAAAAGTGAAAGGAGGAAAAGTTAATTTGGCTCACAGTTTCACAGGTCCCAGTACATAAGCAGCTGACTCCATAGTGCTGGGCCTGAGATGAACCAAACATCATCGCAAATGGTGTGGATGAAGAAGGCCACCCAGGGACATGGCTACCAGGAAGTAGAAAGAACTCTGCTCACCTGAGGCAAAATATAAACCCGAAGGCATGCCTTAGTGTCCTGCTCTCCATGTTGATGGTCACCACATAGTTAATCCATTCAACTTGACTTAAACAGTGGTTAATTGGGTCACAACTAATCTCATCATTTCGATTTTGAATGCCCTTGAGTTTTCTCTCTCATGAGCTTTTGGATGCGGGGAGGGAACTCATATTTAAACCATAACAGCTATGAATTGAAAAATATGGTTCCAAGGGAAACTTCTTCCACAGAGGTTTACAAACACTTAGTGAATATGTATAATATTATAATAATAAGTTGAAGGTGGTGGCATATGCCTGTAATCCCAGGAGTTTGGAAGGCTGAGGCAGCAGGATTAAAAGTTTGAGGTCTGTGTCAGCAAATAAGAGAGGCCCTTAGCAACTTAGCAAAACCTTGTCTCAAAATATAAATAAAAGTGAACCGCAGATGTGATTCAATTGATAAATGTCTCTGGATTCAATCCCTGGTACAATAAATAAATATATAAATGAAATAGTAAGTTGTAATTACTTTTGATAATTTATGTGTTTGATTATATATTACGTATATGGAATAAGGAATCAATTAGTGATTCAGTTTTGAAATCACATAAAAATTATCTATCATGACAAAATAATGAAAGTAAAATACTTGTTCTATTGATTTCTCCCAAATAAGTCACAGTCCCACAGTAACAGGGGCTTCTTGTGGGAAGTTGTTATGCCTGATTCCAGAGAACATGAAAATAGATTAGACTTTAGACTTTGTTGTTTGAGTGAACAATGAGGAGCTCAATTTAGTGTGTTTTTATTTTTATTTTTTACATAAGATATACAGTATTCAAGTCAAAAGAACAAATAAGATTGATATGTCATTAAATATGTGAAGTATTTCAACCACATCACTCCAGGATCCTTCATTCTCCTTACTTAATGTGAGATTCATGTCATAGATACTCATTCAAAAGGGTGGAAATGTTAATCTGTCCATAAGTTTCTCGGTAAGCTACAAGGTTGTCTTCCGATGATTGAGTGAAATGACACAGAAAAAAACACAAGTCAGTGTAATATGCTGTCATTAGGATACATGCATGGATACAGTTTTTGTTCCTGGCTGTGAATAGAATATTTCCTGGCTGTAGAATATTCTAAACTGGACAAAAATTTTGAAATATCATATTCTAGTGAACCACTGAGTGGTTGCTTTTTGTTTTGCTCAATCTGGAATTTTTTTCCTAGGAAATAATACTTTCCTATTTTCATTCTGAAGATACATCGAATTGCTACATTAGATTTTCACCTACAAAATCTTCTGATGGGAATATTATCATTTATATAGAATACATGATTTTTACAGATAAGTTCACATTATGTTTTAAAATGTTTTGTTTTACGTAGGAATCAGGATTATTATACATGAACAAGAATACAGAGGAGTGTCAAATTGCTTATTCTATACAACGCTAAATTCTCATTGACTTGTAGCTGTATAGTGGCTAAATAAATTCTCAGTCTTCAGGGCAAAGCATTTGGGCAATAACCCTTAGGATTTGGTGTAAACTGTATATACAAAAGATGGTTCTTGACAAGGAAATAGGGAAAACTGATTTGGGACTGCTCTAAGAAAAGAGTGACATGAATTCAGGAGAATTTTGCAAGTATTTCTTACTTCATGAAGGAAGATTGGATCAGAAGGAATTTAATTAAATATATTACATTAACAAAAAATAGCAAGACTGACAACAGAATGTTCACTGCTTAATAATATTTGCTCATTAAAGAATAACTTCCCATAATCCACTGAATTCAGAATTGTTTATTATTCACTTTTTGTTTGAGAAAATTGAAACACAGCTCCAAGAGATTTGTACTACAATTTTACATAAAGGAATATAAATTGGTGATTTCCCTTCATTAAAAGTAATGGGACAGATGAATTTCCAGAATGTTCCATGAGGAATAAAAGGCTCACTTAACCATCCTACAAGGGATAGGAAAAGAGGTGATTGCTGAACGTAGAGCAGATCAGAGACAAACTGGGAGAAGCATTTGAAGCAGTGGAAGTGCAGGACAGGGGGCAGTCAGGAGAGACATTCGAGAAAGTTAGGTGAGACAGCGGTGAGCAGAGGAGGGCAGATCAACATTTGTTTGAAGGCAGCCACCCTCAACCAGATATAAGGACATGTAGACTATGCATGTTCTTGTGAAGCAGCAGTGAGAGGTGACACCACCAGCTCCCTGCAGACATGAGTTTCAGTCCACTTCTGAAATAGTCCATCAGGTTACTTTCTTCTCCTTTGGAATTTTGCAAAATTATATTTTTAATATTAGGGCTGGAGATATATCTGTGTGGTAGAGTACTTGCCTATCATGCATGAAGCTATGGATTCAATTTCTAGCACTGCTAAAAATAAAAGCTAGCATCTGTCTCTCCATTTTTGATTTGTAGCTTCATGATATTTCAATGCACTCTAGCTTCATAGCTGCTATTCCAACTAGGAATCTACAGTAGTTAAGTGTACTGCTGTACCTTATCATATGTGATTTATTTGAGAAATTGACAGAGAAGTCTGACCTAAAATCTTGATTTCATTTACTAGCAAATAGAACAGGTTAAAAAATGAATATGAATAGAAAAGAAAAGCCACAGAATCAACTAAGTTTCACTGGCATTTATAAAACATTACATGGAACTATAAAAAATTTAAATTCTTCAAGTACAGATGGTATATTTACTTACTTAGCCATATTCTGTGCCATAAAATGTCTTAGAAAATTAAAAGAAAAAGTGAAACAATTGTGTGTACTCTTTCTGACCAAAAAAATTAAATTACAAATCAAAAGGGTTTGTTTACCATATAGCCGAATAATATTAAGTTATAAATCATTCATCAATTAAAAAACATCAAACTGGAAGTTAGAAGAAATTGAATTTAATTATAATAATACCAAAAATCAAAATACTTATAATACAGCTAAAATAGTGGTTAGCTAAGTGAAAAAATATAGAATCAAAATAATAAAATAATAGAATTTTAATGTCAATTTTGTGTTTTCCCTAAGCAACATAATAAAAGAGCAAATTAAATCTAATGAATT
Source organism: Aplodontia rufa (assembly GCA_004027875.1). NCBI lineage: Eukaryota > Metazoa > Chordata > Mammalia > Rodentia > Aplodontiidae > Aplodontia > Aplodontia rufa. The sequence continues at coordinate 26,255 of PVKS010019813.1, read as the reverse complement.
TTTGAAAAAGAAAGGAAAGCAACTAGAAAACAGGCAATACTAGATTTAAATAGCAAGACTAAAACTGAAAGCCTAAAACAAACAAAACAAGGAAAAATACAACAGAAAGCACAAAATAGAATTACAAAGGATGAAAGATGTAGAAGTATAAGTACTAAAGACATTGAGATAAAAAAGAATATTATGAGCAAATTCATGCTAACATGAAGGACAGATTTGTTAAACGAAATATCACCAAAACTGACATAAAAAGAAACATGAAATTTAAGTATATGTAATGGACATTTTATAATTTGATACTATTTTGTTCCAGTAGAATATATTAATTTTGCAAAAATAAAATTTTATCAGCAATGAAAGCATCTGTAAAAATCACACATTCTACTTCATCTTTATTGCACAGTATCTATATAGAATAAAATATTAATTTAAAATGAGTAAACAAAAATGCTTTCAATATAGAAGACAGGACCTTAGTTTAAAGACAGTAGAAAATATCAAGTTTCATGGGACACCAACTTGACAAAAGCTTTGGCAAATCTGTTACAAAGCTCTTTTTAAAAACATTCCAAGGAGCTGGAGTGGTGGCTCAGCGGTTATGGCGCTTGCCTGGCAAGCACGAGTACGCAGATTCGAACCCCAGCACCATGTACAAAGCGAAGTGTTGGAGCAATGAAAGTCACATGAAAATTAAATAAAATTTATTCTCTCTTTCTCTCTCTCTCACTTTCCCTCTTTCTTAAAAAAAAAAAATTCCAAGAGAATCAGTCCAGACTGATTCTTCATTAGAAATTGAGACACCACTTGGGAATGGGTTTTTAATACTTAAAAAATGTTAAGGCAATTTTCAATGTGAGCATTCTGAAAATCTCTTGTACATCAAAAATAACACTTCCAATCTTATAGACATTTTTAGGGCTTTATCTTCACGCAAATTATCCCTGACAACTGTTTTTTAATGCCCATCAATGACCTATTTTATTTTATGCTGATAGAAAGCATAAGTAAAATATGTTTATTTGTATTTATTTATTTATTTAGTACTAAGGACTAAAACCAGAAGTTCTTTACCTCTGAGTTACATCCCGGGTCTTTTTTATTTTTCATTTTGAGACAGGGTCTCCTTAAGTTGCAGAGGGTCTAGTATGAATCTTGCATAAGATTTGGGATCTTCCTGTATTAGCCTCCTGACTCACAGGGATTACAGGCATGCACCACTGTGCCCTGAATTAAAACCTCATCCTTTACAAAATTTGCAAAAGTTTGTAAATTTGCATCATAAAAGTTACTGTTGAAACCACTAAGATGATGTTTGTTTATATGATTGGATATTAATTGGTTTACCAAGAATTGGGTTGGTAGACTTTCTATTTTTCTGTGCAGTATAATCCAAGCACTAAACTGGAATTCTTAAACAGTCTAGTTAAGAAGACTGTGTAATGGAATTTAGTGGGAAATAGTCCTGAACTTTAAAAACTTTCTCAGAAAGAAAATTCTGTGCTCAGATGGCTTTTCTGGTGAACCATATCAAACAATCTACAGTAGATTAAAAACAATTTTTTACAAAAACTTTTTGAATTATCAAAAAGAGGAGATATCCAAACTTTGCAGTGCATCAGGTACTGAATATCATCACATTAAAAGTGTGTTAAATACTTTTAAAGGTAAAATCTATAGACAAATACCACTAATTAATACAGATGTTGAAACTCTTAAGATATGAGTTAAGGCAGACATGGTGGCCCATGCCCGTAATGCCAGTGGGTCTGGATGCTGAGGCAGGTTCACAAATTCAAAACCAGTCTCAGCAACTTAGGGAGACCCTAAGCAACATAAATTTAATATGAAGAAATAAATAGGGCTGGGGATGAGACTCAGTTGTTTAGTGCCTCTGGGTTCAATCCCTAATTCCATGCCGCCCCCCCAAAAAGTTATGAGTTAAATTGAATATAAGTACCTAAGTGTTATGCTGGATATCCTTATTATAACATAATATATAATTTTATAAATATACACACATGCAAATAGTATTAAACAAGTGAGACACTTACTGAGAAAAAGAACCCATCATGAACACCAAGAATAAGGCAGAAGAATTTGGCTGGTGAATTGTTGGGGCAGTGTGCAGGTCTGTCATCTGATAAACAGAGATAAAAATTGTGTAGTAGGAATCTTGTGCCAGGGCACAGCAGAGTTCTAATAAAATCCTGATGGGGTTGAGTATATTTATTGAGCAAGGTTTGACAATGAAGAGAACTAGAACTGTATACCCTGCAGGACTGTGTCTTTCCTCGGATCCCTGTTGCGCTCAGTCATGGTCTTAAAGCACTTCAGGGTGGACACGGCCTGAACATTAATGGATGTGTCAGCTGAGACAATGAATCAGGCGTGCTCTCCAAGGCCAGTTTTCCTGAAGATTTGGAACAAATTTAGTGTGGTTTGCCACCAGAAACTGAGGTGGCTTTAACATCTAAATAAATGTATTCAGTGTCAGACAACTTTTCATTACTTTTTAAAAATGTCTGTGTTAATCAACTTAAAAAGAGGAGATACTTATTTAGACTTGTAATTTTGAGGATTCCATCCTAGCTCGGTTGGTCCCCTTGCTTTTTGGCCCACAGAGGGGAACATATGGTAGGAAAAAGCCTGTTCCACTCATGGCCAATAATTCAAAGAAAGAGGAATAGGACTAGACAGGGTTTCACCCTTCCCTTCAAGGGCATGTGACCAATGAGCTAAGACCTTCTGCTAGACTCCACCCATTAAAGGTTCCATAACCTCCCAAAAGTACCACTGGATGAGGACAAGTCTTTAACATAAGCCTTTGGGAGACATTCCAGATACAAACGTTAACAAATTTCACTGTAATGACAGAAGAAAAGATATGCAGTTGGGGCTGGAGCAGTGGCTCAGCAGTTGGAGCCCTTGCCTTGCATACACAAGGTCCTGGGTTCAAAACCCAGCACCACATATACAACTGAGTTTCGCAGAAACAAAAAAATAGAAAAAGATAAATAAATAGAATTGATTCTCTTTTTTATTCTCTCTCACATTGTCTCCCTCATTCTTTGTCTTTAAAAAACAAAAACTATGCAATCCCCTTAATATACTCCTTAACATTTGAAAAAAATGAAACAATCATTCCTATTTTATTTTTTTTCAGGGCTGAAGACTGAACTCGGGGCATGCGCATGCTAGGCAAGTGCTGTGCCACTGAGCTAAATCCCCAACCCCTAATCATTCCTATTTTTAACAATGCTCTGAAATTTAAAAACAGAAAATAACTTTCTTTGACAGAATGAATGGCATCTGTCAAAACTCTAGATGTAACATCACACTAATAGTGAAAAAATATTTTCACCCAAGAGTAAGAACAACATAAGAATATCTGCTCTCACAACTTCACCTCAAAATTACATAGTAGTTCTATCAGTGGGAAAAAGTTAAGACAGAAAAAAAACATAATAAGGTTTAGGAATGAAATAATAAATATTCTCTATACACTTTAGGCATGATAGCATATTTAAGAAAATAATTATTTTAAAATCTATTGAAACATTTAATTATATTTAGCAAGCTCATAGTTAAACTCAATATATCAAAAGCAGTTGCAATTTATACACAATGTATAAAATAGAAAATCAGAGTAAAAAATCAATATTATCCAAAATTTTAACCAAAATAACAACTACACAGTCATAAAGGTAACAATAGTTATGAGTACTATAAAGAGTACAGTTAGAAACATTGCTGAGAGTAATTTGTGCTAAATAAATGGAGAAATACCTTATTTTCAATGATTGAAAGCCTAAATATTTTTGAAATGTCAATTTTCTTTAAATTGATTTACATAGATTCATTAAAATTTTAAGCAAATTCAACAGACTTTTTAAAAGTAATACATCAATTGAATTTAGATTTAAGATCTAAATACAAGAGACATAGGCTATTTAAAATAATTTTGAAAAAGAATAAATTTGGAGATCTGAAACTGCCAGATTTTAAGTCCTAATGTTTCAGTAATCCAGACAGTATGATCTTTGTTTGAGTAAACACACAAAAATCAACAAAAAAACAGAGATTTATTATACACACTTGTTTAATGGTAAATTTGCCAAAGAAATATCATGAAAATTGGGTATTCATTACGATGCCACCAAAAAAAAAGTTTTATTGCTTTGCAAGCAAAGGAGAAATAGAGGGTACTACTGTCTGCCCGTTGGGAATTTAGGGGTTTTTTTTGTTTGTTTGTTTTAGAGGTGATTCCAAAGCTATATTCCATGTGTTCTCTGTCCAGAGTTAATTTTTGAGACAGTTATTTATGAGATATTCCGGTTTCTGTGGTGATTATGTGGTCAAGGACAGGTAACTCTGTCTAGGACGAGGAAGAAAGGTAATCCTGCTTACCGTGAGAGTATGGAGGTGGGTATACTAGCAAGGAGGAAGGGGGAGCAGAAGAGAAAGAAACAGATTTTTCTTTTTTTTTTTTCAGGGCTGAGGACTGAACTCAGGGCCTTGCGCATTCTAGGCAAGCGCTCTGCCACTGAGCTAAATCCCAACCCCATAAGAAACAGATTGTTTTAACATTCAGTCACCGTAAGGAAGAATGGCTCTATGACATTTGCCTGCAAATACATGGAATTTGGGGCTAAGATGCTAAGTGAAAACCAATTTCATAACCACCTAAAGTGGAATGTTCTTTCTGATATGTGGAAGCTAACCCCAAATAAGGAAAAGATCAGAGGAATAGACCAAGCAGAAGGAAACAGAGGAATGCAGGTTGAGACAGGAAAGTTCCTGGAATGAATAAGAGTTAACTTTCATAAGTTCATATATGAATGTACTGGAGTAAATCTCCTTAGCATGTACATTAACAGGACGTTAATTTTTTTTTAATAGCTATAGGTAAATAACAAAAAGATCCGTGGAGTAGAGGGAAGTGGGGGCAAAAGGGAAATACTGGCAACTGAATTAGAATAGGTTAAACTCCATGCTTTTATAGATATGCAATTTTTTATTATATTGTCATTTGTATCTAAAAAGAACAGGGGATGGGAGGAAGGGTGGGAAAGAGGAAATACTGAAAGTTGAATTAGAACAAGTTATAATCCTTGCTTTTATAATTATGTCACTGTATATTCTAATGTCATATGTATCTAAAAAGATCAAATAAAAATGAAAAAAAAAACAAGTTGCAATGGTAGAGAATCAAGGGTGATATTCAAAGCATAGAGGGGACCACTGTTATAATGCCAGATATTGATGGTTCCACTGGATGTCATTTGTGGGGAAAATTTAATATCAACCTGTACATTGTGATGACATATACAAAAATTAACACAAAATATAGCACACAACCACATTTAAAACTTAAGTGTATAGAAGAAATTAGATATAGGGAAAACAGGAAAAAATTTATATAATATTGTAAATAAAAAAGCATGGAACAGATACAAAAATAAGCAATGAAAAGAAAGGTAGCAAGGAAGGAAAGAAGAGAAACTTTGTGTCTTTGAAGCAGGCAAAGATATTCTAGGAAAACAAACAAAACACATGAAACGCATGAAAGCATTAAGCACACAAAAATATAATACAGCTTACTTGGTTTTTGTTTTTTTTATTTGCCTGTGAGCTTTTGGAATTCCTTACATATTCTAGACACTAACCTCAGATTTTGCAATTTTTTTCCATTGAACTGTAGGTTATGTTTTACTTTTCTGATTGTTTCCTCTGCTGTGATGTAATGCAATTTGTCTCTTTTAGCTTTTGCATCCTGTGTCTTTGTGGTCTTGTCTAAATAAATAAATAAGTAAATATAAATGGTAAACCTTGACATTCCGAAGTACCGGAGCACAGGAGATATCTGCACTCCCATATTTGCTGCAGTACTATTCACAATATTCAAGGAAAAAGGAAACAACCAAGGGATAGATTTAAAAATGTGCGCATATATATAAAATGGAAAGATATTCAGCCATAGAAAGAATAAAATTTTTCCATTTTCAAATACACGTATGGATCTGGTAAGCACTACAAAAAGTGAAAAAAGCCAGCAACGCAAGGACAAAGTTCATGGAATGAATCAGAGTTAACTTTCATAGGTTCATATATGAATGTACCATAGTGATCTCACTTATATGTGGAATGTTAAAAGAAATTGAGTGTAAAATGGTAATTACCAAGAACTGGGAAAGGGTAAATGGAGAAAGGTGGACCATAGGAAGTTGATCAGTAATTAGTAAATTATATTCAGAGAAGAGTAAGAAGTTTTATGGTGGGATAGTACAATGAGTATAGAGAATGGTAATGTGCTATACATTTCAATAAGCTAGAATAAAGTATTCAAAAGTTCTCATCATAAAGAAATAATAAATGTTTGAGGAGACAGGTATCTTTAAACTGTGTTAACTATTCCATAATTTATACATATATTGAAATTTCATTTTATTCCATTACTCTGCTTAATTTTTATATACCAGTCAAAAGTTCATTCATTTGATTTTCATTTTATTAGAAAAAGACTAACTAAAAATCATTGCATCATTAGAAATCAGAATAGTTACTGTGTTTGGAGTAAATGGAAAACAACTGAAAGGGTTATTTATAAAGGGTTTGTTGTTGCTGCTTTGGAAAATATGTGAACGACATAACAAAAAATAGAAAAATATTTGAAAATATAACTATTGAAAGAGGTTCTATATACTTGCTATAATCACATGAAGAGACAATCAACTTTAATAATCATCAGGGAAATGCAAATTAAAATACTAATGAATATTACTACATAACAATTAAATTGAACTTTTAGTAATTATTGATGAGAATGTGAAGCAATTTTATCACTCATATATTTCTGATTGAGATGTAAAATGATTTGGAAATTCCACATACACTTGTGTATACATTTTAAAGTAATTTCAACTCTAGTCCTTCAACCAAAAATATGAGTTCTACACATACACATTCATAGCCATTTTAAAGTTCAACTCAGCTATTAGAAACTACAAAATTGTAGCCTTTGATGGTAGTTGGATGACAATGGTAGAAATCATGCTGAGCAAAGTTAGCCAAACCCAGAGTGTCAAGGGTGTAATGACTTCCCTCATTTGTGCAGGCTGGAGTAAAACCCAGGTCTAGGTGAAAGTTAGTCAAACTCATGTATTAGACCCACTAAAGGCATAGAAACACATAATTTAGGGGAACCACAGATATGTAGGTGGGGGATGTGGCAGGGTAGAGGTGGGGGGGATGGGAGGAAAAGGGAAGATAAGGAAGGATCTAGGGAGACAATCAACAATGTAGCTTACACTTTACCCATCCCTGAGAAATTAAATAATAATTATGCAATCATTTAATTCTGGAAAATTCACAATTGTAACACAGAAGAATAATCTAGAGACTGGGGTGTGGGCAATGTGGGAGAAACTATGTTTTAATATCAAGTGCATTGCATACTGTTACTTTATACACATTTATGGTTGTACAACAACTCAACTCCTTAATTTAAAAAAATTCCAAAACTTGAAATGATCCAAGTATCAATGAACAAATAACTAAATAAAGGGCTGGAGCAGTGTCTCAGTGATTGGAGCATTTGCCTGGCATGCAGAAGGACCTAGATTCAAACCCCAGCACCACATACACAGCTAAGTGTCAGAGAAACAAAGGCTAGATGAATAAATAAAGTTGATTCTCTCTTCTCTCTCTCCCCCTCTCCATCTCTTTTAAAAACAATGACTGAATAGGCAATATTATGCTATATACACAATATAAAATGTGGTATATATTTTTACATATGCGTATATATGTATGTGTGTGAGTTTATATATATATATATATGTATGTATGTATGTATATGCATACTACCTACCTATGTTAAAGAATACTATTTAGAAATATTAAAGAATTGAACACAGAAGGAGATTCTCAAAAATAGCATGCTGAGTGAGAGAAACCAAAGACAAAAGAGCATAAAGTTTAACATTTGTTTCATTAGAGAAAGCACAACAATGAGTGTCTGAGACTGAAATATGGAATGTGGAGGGGTGAGAATAATTACAAAACCCCACATGGTTATAGAAATGTTTATGATTATTATAAGGTGGAATGGCAAATGGTTACATATTTTTATAATTTACTAAAACATACACCTAAAATGAGTCTTATTTTATATGGAAATAATATGTTGATCATGTTGATTATTTAAAAAAATTAAAAATTCAAAGTAGTGGACTGATTTATTTTGTGGTATAAACATAAAAAAATAAAATAAAATTTTCTGATCTAATTCTTCATTCAGTAACAAATGTTAATTCTTTAAATAAATGTATTATACCTACTATATAAGTACCTATGCTCTTCATACATAATATTTTTCACAGCAAAAAATGTTAAATGCCAAAAAACATAAATTAAATATAAATTAATAAGTGTCATGTTAATTAATCCGTGTGGAAAACAAGATATTTTGACAAATAATTTATATTCTTCCATGAAGACCAATGATTCAAGTAGGTCATTTCAGAAAAGAGAAAAACATTTTGTATTGGGAAAGTTCATGGATACTAGAATTCATTTGAAGTTCAGTGAAGTCACATGAAAATCTCAGTTTAATGGTATAGAAAATAATGAGAAATGCTTTTAGCCTCAAACAACAGTTAACAGAAAAAATAACCACAAATAAACCCCACAATTTTCATGTGCCAGGAATTGGGAAACCTGTCAAATGAAAAACAATTTCTATTGTGAATAAAAAATGAAGGTGATTCTGAGGAGTTCAATTGAAATAAATGCATATGAGCCATAATTGAATGAACTGGACAGAAAGACAAGTTAATTCTTGCTGAGTAATGCTGAACTAACAGCCAAAATAGAGATGTTTTTATAAATGGAATATTAACCCTGCTCCCTCTTTAGTATTTTGGAAAATTGTTATAAAAGCCTATTCTATGTAATTTACCATTATAAAACCTTAATTCTACCATACAGTATTATATACTTTAGGCAAAATAACAAAAGAGACAAAAGCATTAACTTTCATTCTCCAGTACATTTCTGTTCTACATGGCTGAAATTTTATTCCTTACAAACAGCAGTTCCTCTATTTCCCACTCATCCAGTCCCTCACAACACTGTATTTTCTGCTTCCGTAGATTTTCTACACTGAAGTCATGCAATGTTTAACCAGTCGTGATTGGTTTATTTCTATTTGTATAATTTCCTACGATTAACTCATGATGTATCATATGACAAGATTTTCTTTCTGCTAAATGAATAATATGACATTTTGTATACTGTTTTTTCAATCATGCATACATATTTAGGTCATTTCCACATCTTGGCTATCATGAATCACGTTGCAATGACTTCAAAATGCACATATATCTTTCAGATTATGATTTCAAATATTTTAGAAGATACACATAAGTAGCACTGCTGAATTGTATTTTAGTTATGAATTTCTGAAGAACTTTCATATTGTTTTTTAAAGTGCCTGCCGCTCCACCAGTGACCTCCTGAGCAGAACTATCACTCACCCAATCATCTGATTTCCATCCAATCACCAGCTCAATGTTGAATACCAGGAGTCTTGTTGCTCCACGGCCACATCCAACATTGGTGCCATGACAAGGATACGTGTCTCCAGTTTGCCTGCTCCCATTTGGGATAAGCTACCCCAGACCACAACTGCCTGCCTCTCCACCACTGACCTCCTGAGCAGAACTACCACTCACCCAATCATCTGATTTCCGTCCAAACACCAGCTCAATGTTGAGTACCAGGAGTCTCATTGCTCCACGAGCACATCCAACATTCCCACCAAGGGTGTGCTAAGGTCTCAATACCTTATGCTATGCTTTTGTTTTTCTGAAAATGGCCATTCTATTTTTTTTTTTTAAAGAGAGAGGGACAGTGAGAGAGACAGAGAAAGAGAGAAACAACTTTATTTAGTTTTTCACATGGTCTTAGCTGCTCCAACACTCAGTTGTGTACGGGGTGCTGGGGTTTGAACCCCGGTCCTGGTGCTTGCCAGGCAAGCGCCAAAACCGCTGAGCCACCACTCCAGCCCGATAATGGCCATTCTAACATGTATTATTACTTTTCAAAGTTTCACTTATTTTTGAGGAATCCTGAAATTCTTTACTGACATTATTTTGAAAATAATGATAATGTCTTTTCTAATATTTAAATTATTTAATGATTTAAAACATTTAATAAAAATCATTTTCCTTAATTATATGTCTGAATAATTTGTGTTCTAAAACTAGTGACCTATTACAACTTCTGAGGTTCATTGTCATACTACAGTGTTATACATTCTACTTTTAGTTATTTATTCAGTTTATTTCACTTATTTCCCTTAATATTACATCTTGTATACCTTGACTATATTATTTTTATTATTTTACAGCCAAAAGCTGTCAGGTTTCAGTTTTCTACAACATCATTTTATTCATGTTAGGTTTTGATACCATTTTTTAATCTATATCTAGTATAGGTTCTCATATATGTGATAGTTCTATAAAATTTTTGCTTTTCTCTTTTCACTATATTTTGAATTTAAAAAGTCATATTATGACATCTGATATCAGCTTATTAATAACCATATTGTATGGACATTGTGGAATTGATTGGGAAAGTAATCTTAGATGTTATAATAAGCAAATTCAGCAATCTTAGTGAATTCACCAAGCAAATCCTCTTTATTGCACGTGTTCAGTTCAGTTGAGAACTCTAGTGGAGGGACTCCGGAGATTACTGTTCAATATGTGATTCAGGGTCCTTAAGTCCTTCAGTTTTATTCCTGTTTTGCTGTAGAATACCATTTCTCCCTATAGATACTTAGCTTGGGGAAAAGCAGAAGGAAAAGTTTTAACTACTTTCACCACATCTCATCTACAGACCTTCTAAATGGTTATATATATATATATATATATATATATATATATAACCACCTAGAAACAAAATATTTGAGCATCACTTTCTATCCCTGCCATAGCAAGTAGAGGAAAACACTGATTTTAAGAACACCCCTTCATATCATATATTATTTTCTTATAATATTTGTGCTTTTGTTTCTCTGCCTACCAACAATGCTACTTTATTAACTCTAAATATGGGAAAACATAAAATAATTATAAATGGTCTTTCTCATTAAAGGATGTATCTATGCCAGTGTACTCTGTGTAAACAATTTTTCATTAGTCCAAATGAGGAGGCTAACCAATAATTATAGTGTTATTAGCAATTAGCCAATAGCAACATAGGGCGAGGTGGTATCTATACCAGAGCAGATAGAAATACTCTTAATAGGGTTTTAAAAAATACAATAAAACACTAGTATTCACATTATTAAAGTATCTGTTATTCATAATCAGTCCTAACTTGATTTCTGGTACTTTACAATTCTTTGTATAAATTGTTATATTTTAATTTATAGTAACATATGTTCAGTAGCAACTTGAAGAGAACTGGTGAGCTAAGCATATTTAATAAAATGACATTTCTGAAGAGTAAATAAAGACAATATGGCCATTAGAAAGAACTGCACTTGGTAAATTTGATGATGACATTCATGGGCAGGAAATGGTTTTGTGGTTACAGAAGTTTATTTCTCTGGCATAGAATGTCCAAAATAATTTTTCTTTCTGTGTGTCTCCATCTCTCTTGTAATGATTCAGAAATTAGGAATCATTTCATCCTGGGGTTCTGCCATGTTCAACACATGGCTTGGAAATTCACTGTGCTCAACTATTGGACTGACAGAAGGGGATGTGGTGAAGTAACTAATGCAGAAGAGTTTCTTGGCCAAGGGTGGAAAGTTGTACATATGTTTCCTGCTCATTTGTCATTGACAATCTCAATTCTCTGGCCATATTTAATTTGAAAGAAGTCTTGGAAATATGAAAAAGTATTTCACAATGCATTGATGAAAAACTATGGCAGGTTTTCATGAGAAAAGAGCATTTTTCCACATTGGATCTTTAAATTCATCTATAATTAAAGAAAATAGCATTTTTAAAAAATTACTCTTTTAAAAGCATCTATAATTACATTAAAATGTTTATCTGTAAACAAATTTAATAATTGAAAGTAAATTATAGATTTAAAATGTATTAAAGACAATAGAAGAAATTATAAACTAAAAAAGTGTATCTGTGAGAGAATAAGATACGACAGATTCCTAATCCAAAACAAATAGTGAAGATCAGTAGAATAATATATTCAAAGAGTGTAGGGTAAAGAATTGTCTGAATGTAAATATAGACAGTTAAATTAAAATTGCGAGCAAAAGTGGAATAAAAATATTTGTGCTCCATTCAGAAAAGATGATATGCTATGATCTCAAGTTTCTGATAGAAAGAACCAATAATTATGTACTTCTTGAAAAGGAAAAATATAAGAAAGAAACACAAAACAAATGATTTAGTAGATCTAAATTCTAATTAATCATAAACTACTTGCATACGTAATGCATGCATTTCAAGACATTACTCTTAAGACTGTTCAATATAAGAAGAAATGGTAACAAATGTAAATTAATAAAATCTTAATATTTAAAAGAATTTTTCCTTTTATTATTTTGATTCATGAAAATACTACTTTTAGTCCTATATCTAACACATACAATTTCTTTCCAATCAAGAAATAATATCTGAAGAAGTTGAGAAATTGTGGAAATATATTACTTAGTGCACTCAGTGTGCCATGCATTTTATACACACATTATGAATATGTACATTTGGAATTTCATGTTCAAGCATATTCATCAGAGTTTGAGAATGTAGGTATTTTTCTAGTCTGGCATCATTATACCAACACAATGAGATTATTGCAATTGAACTTCAATTCACATCTCCCATATGGATGCCTATTCCTCACATAATTTCTTCAGTCTCCTGAAAATATAACAGTGCAGAGAAAATAGAAATCTTGACAGTTCATGCTGAAGACATGTCAAAAATACTGTAAAGTTCTTGCCGACAAAATCCTTTTCTGACTAAAAGTAAAATGAAATGATTCTCAAAAATTATGTTGTTTAATCAATGATTTTCCTTGCATTTTTCTGAGATAAAAGATGTATTTAAAACAAAATTCAGATTACTTCACTTTCTGTGTTTGAAAGGATTATGTCGGATGGAATTTACTAGTCATCTTATATGATTCATTTATAATTTTGACAGCTTATATTAAAATTATTACAGATTTCAAATTTTTCAAAATCTAATATATCTTCACGTATTCCAAACACAATATTTGCAGGTGAAGATTTTGTAAAGATTTTCTTCAGACAATTAAATATAGGAAATAATTGTTACATTTTTACATGTAAATCATGTCTTTGAACTTTTTTCACATTAAATATTTTCTAATGTAAGATAATCACGTAATCAAGTTTATTGTACCTGAAATTGGAAAAGATGATTAATATTAATTATTTTATTTTGTATTGCTTGCTTAAAATATTGTCAATGAGTATATAAAATATTTAAAAATTATGAAAGAAATAGGAACCTCCATCAATATTCCTGTTTCTAAATAATTACATGTCAAATATATCAATGAAAATATCACTTCAATGTCAATGAAACTAAGTTATTTGTTAAGTAAAGTGCTCAATATCCCAGAGGTTTAGGGACTTTTTGTGTATATTGGAAGGCAAATGGCTTAATTCTTTTGTGTACACTAAGCACTCATTATCCCAAGACATATGTGAAATGATTGTCTTAGAACACAGCATTAAGGGGCTGGAGCGGTGGCTCAACGGTTTCGGCGCTTGCCTGACAAGCACGAGGACCCGGGTTCAAACCCCAGCACCACGTACACAACTAAGTGCTGGAGCAACTAAGGCCATGTGAAAAACTAAATAAAGTTGTTTCTCTCTTAAAAAAAAAAAAGAACACAGCATTAAAATAATACATATCTTAAATATAATGTATATCACATATTTAGCTCCATTTTGGATATTGAAAACATTATTATGTAGCAAAACTGAACAGTACTCTTTTAAATTTGACTACTTTCTATTATTAAGTAGATAATGTCAATGAATCAAGATTTCAGAGCAAAAAAAAATGTCGAATATGATATCCTGCATCATTGTTTCCCCAAAAGCTCACCCTCTTTTCAAATAGTTACATCAATAAGAACTGTCAGGTAAGAAGAGCTCTGTTCTTGACTTCCTTATATCCCTATTACCTGATATTGTCACCAGCATAAAACATCACTATGCACTTCAAAAGTGATTTAATTGAATATAACTTTTATGATTAGGTTTGAGTTTGAGGAATATAGTGAAGAAATTGGCTTGTAAATGGCAGAATATACAAAAAATGAGAACAATTTAAAGATCTTGGAGGCAATGAGTGTCTATAAGAGAGTATAAATTTCAGTCAAGTGATTTACCTAATGCTGTTCTTGAAGAAATAAATCATCAGTCATGCATGATCAGAAAAATGTGAGGAGTCAAGAGAAATGCCAAATCAAATGTGACAGATTGGTAGTTTTCATATATGAATTAATTGACAAATTGGTATTTACTTACTAAAGGTGTTCTAATCAAGTACCATGAGCTGGGTGGTTTAAAGCAACACACATTTATTGCCTCACTATTCTAGAGACCAGCAGTCTTGATCAAATTGCCAGTTTGGTGGAGGTGAGATGGCCATCTATAGCCTGTTATTTGCTACTTTACAGATGGACTGTACTTGCATGTGGTTCAGAAGACGTGAGAAAACCATTGTGGAGGACCAAGTTCTAAAACTCAGTTTGAACAAGACCAAATAATTGCTATCATACGATTCACCAGAATGGCTACGATTCAGTGAAAATATGGTTTGGGAGGTAAGATAAAAACAGTGATGAGGGCTGGGATGTAGCTCAGTGGCAAAGCGCTTGCATAGCATTCGCAACGTCCTGGGTTCGACCCCCAGTTCCAAAAATACAAATAATAAACCCCAGCCAAAAAAAAAAAGAAAGAAAGAAAAAAGAAAAAAAGCCTAAAGAGAAAAAAAAAAAACGTAAAAATGGGGCTAGAGCAGTGGCACAGCAGTTAAGGCGCTTGCCTTGCATGCGCCAATTCGCGGGTTCAAATCCCAGCACCACATACATAATGAAGTGTCCGAGCAACGAAAGTCCATGAAAAACTAAATAAAATTGATTCTGTCTTTCTCTCTCTAACTGTCCCTCTCTCTTTAAAAAAAAAACAAAAAAAGAGTGATGAGAAAATTCTGGTACCTGGATGGTAGAGTCACCTTATGCATTGAATTTTAGCTATTCTAAAATAAATTTCTGAAGACAATGATTACTACAAGGAAATGAAGAATATAAGATATAAATAGTTAGTTAACTGAACACATGAACAAATACATAGTAGTAAGGAAGAACACAAATGTGCAATGCCTTGGTAATTTCTACCTGTAATAGATAACAGAAATAATCGAGTACGCAGGCAGATCCTGACACAGAACAGAGCCAGAGATGTAGCTATTAGCCTTAGAGCCAGATCCAAAAAAGAAAAGAAATGGTAAAACATTAATACTGTAGAAAACTGTCAAGTGTCTCAAATTTGGTTCAGCTACTTCCTTATCCAATTCCAAAACCATTTGTTATAGCACCATGTCACTCTCAGTATGAAATGTTGCTGGCTTAAAACAAAATAAATTTATTTTCTCACAGTTCTGGGGTAGGTAAGTTCAAAAATCAAGATGTCAGCAAGGATATGTTCCCATTTAAGTGTATAGAGAAGAATCCATGCTTTTTCCAGCTTCTGGTGATCCTGGACATTTCCTGACCTGTGATATCATAATTCCAATCTCTGCCTCCATATCCAAATGGCCTTCGACATGTGTTTCTCCTTACTCTTCCATAAGGAATTAGATTTAGGGCCTAAGCAAAATTCAGGATGGTATCATTTTGAAATCCTTAATTACTTCTGCAATGAATCTATTTTCAAATAATGTCACATTCTGAGGTTTTAGGTAGATGTAAATTTTGGGGTTGCACTGTTAAATCCATTACAAAATTATAAATAATTATTTTAAGACAAGCAACCTATGAAATAATTTATTTGAAGACATACTATTTAAAGGAGTGAATTAATTTTTCTCTATTTTCCTCAGAGTGGATTTTCTCTGGATGCTCTTGAATTAAAATGTCAGATCTTGCTCTAATCTGTCTTAATTCTAGTCAATAGGCAATCTCCTTCTCAGTTCATTTACTATGACACCTACTATCTTACAGAATAAACAATCTAACTTCTGAAAACTGAACATTACCTTATAATGAGAGTGTGATTCTTAGGGTACTCAAAATGACCTAGTCTAGAGTCTAGGTAGGCAATGCTGGACACTCATTAGCCAAGTGATTTAAACCATATTTTGAAACACAAGCTATGCAGAAGCACATCCCTCAGGTATACTTATGTTCTTGCTTCAAATTATTGACCAGAAATGAAATACCTATAGTTAATTCTTTGAATTAGAAAACAAAGATATGAATAATTTGTAAAATCCAAGTGGTATTTATCTCAACTCGCTATGGTCATGGTGATCTTTCTTTTCCTCTTCTAGTTCTCAAAATTAACCAA
Source organism: Aplodontia rufa (assembly GCA_004027875.1). Taxonomy (NCBI): domain Eukaryota; kingdom Metazoa; phylum Chordata; class Mammalia; order Rodentia; family Aplodontiidae; genus Aplodontia; species Aplodontia rufa. The sequence goes on along the minus strand of PVKS010019813.1, from coordinate 9,667 downwards.
CTTAAATACCTTAAATCTAGAATAAAATGAATCATATTCCCAATGATCATAAAAAGCTATGGTCATCTTAACTTTCTTACATGACTTCAATATGAAGAAGCATGTGTAAACAAATTAATGTCAATTAAAATGCCTCAATTATACGCTGACTTTTTTTCATGTGTAAATGACATATTATGTCTTGCAAATCAAATTGCTTTCTATAATGATATGATTGTCACTAAGGACATATTTAGATCAAGAGATTTTTCAGATCTTCTGCTGAAGTTCAACTATATTACCATCCATCTTTAATATATATTCACAGCCCTAAAACATAAAACCAGATCTTAAGAATTCAGATCCATTTAAAAACTTTTTCTTCCTAATGCTGCTTCATTATACACAAAGTTTGGTACCTTTTCATTTTTTGATTTTTTTTAATTCATTATTAGAAATATTTTTTGTAGTAAAAAATACTGAGCATCTTTTCACACACATTTCCAAATCATTATTCATTTTATAAGGCAATTCAGTTCTTTTAATTTTCATAGGACAGTGGAAATAATACAGTATACTAAGCTATTATTTTACTTTTATAACGAATATGTACTAACCTCCAATTTTCATTTTCATCAAGACTCTTTATTATCTACTTAATAGGTTTCCAAAATGTCCCTAGAAGCTGTATACTCTGCATCTATGTAAGTAATATCTATATCCTTCTTCTGTCTCATTTTTCTCAGACATATTACTCTAATATTTTGAATTTATTATCAAATTATATAAGTGCATAAGACTAAACATCTCAAACTCATCAAGCAAAATAAAATTGATATTCTGGTTAACATAGCGCAACAATGAAGAAGATTAAACTTCTATTTCATTTTATTTATAAAGTTTGAGATCAATTTTTGCCAAAATTATCTACCACAATAATAACAAAAAACTGTCTACAAGTTTCTCTCCACGTGATATTTATTAATTATAAGGAAGAAAACATAATTTTACTGTTGGGAAACCTGCCATAACGCACCTCAACCGATTAAAAAAAGTTAACATGATCAATAACAAATCACACTGATATCATCTATCTGCTAAAATAATATGAACTTTTGGAGTATAGACTTACTGTTACTGTACTCTTAAAAAGTACATTGAAAAATTAGGAGAAAGCATCAGATAAATACTCACTAAAGAACAATTTGCAAAATAACCAGCCACTACTCTTCAAAAGTTTAAAGGTAATGAAAAACAATGAAACAATGGTGTGTTGGAAGACTCTAAAGAAGCAAGGCACCTGAATGTTTTACTAGGTTCTGGATTGAATCCTCTGCCTGAAAAAGAAAATTAATGAGGCAATGAACGGAATTTGATTAACATAGGCAGGTTAGCTTTTAATTAGACATTAAAGAAGGAAGGATATAATAGTCCTCCCTTATCTACCTACAAGGAACACAGTGGATGTCTGAAATCTTTCCATGTTTGGTACCAAACCCAATATGTAGTAAAGTATAGTATATTTTTCCTATATGTACTCATCCATGATAAAATTCAATATATAAACTTGGCACAGTGAGAATTAACAACAATAACCAATGACAAACTGGAACAATTTTAGCCAAATGCTGTAACAACATTTTTTGAAAACTTTTAAATTGTGTATTTGGGGAATTTCCCTTTTGATCACATTTTATTAATCCATTTAACATTTTGTACTACATTTTACCACATATAACTGAAACCATGGAAAATGAAATATGATTAAGAGTGAACTCTGCTGTTTGTGGGAATTCCTTATATTTCATCCCTTATAGTTAACCCTAAATTTGTTTCAAATTAAAAATTAAACTCTAATCATTCATGACATGAAAACCATTGAGTGACAATTAGATTATTTAAAAATTGTTGAAGCTATCAGTGAAGACGAACTTGTATGTGTTTATTATTTCTACAAAGTATATTTAAAGTATGAAACCTGCTATTCATCTTTCATGGCTCATGAAAACACCTACAATGAAGTCATAATAAAGATTACCCCAGTGAAAAAAAAGCAAGAAATTTAAATCGCAAATTTACAATGCATATTTGATTATTAACATACATATTTACTTCTATACACATGTGTTATGTATTATGTGTTTGTATATATAATGATAAATATCTTTAGATTGTTGATTGTGTGGGTGTGTGTATGGAGAGAGAAAAAGGCAGACTGGCAGACTGGAAGAGATAGAAACTGAAATTAAAGATTCTAAAAGATCTCTGGTTCTACCCAATGTAATTTTGAAGCAAATAAAGGAAAACATCAAGATTTGAAATAAATCAAGATTCAGATAGAAAGAATTAAAAAGGAATGAAGATTATACCGACTACACTACAACGGCAAGAAATGACGAAAACATTATGACTGTTGCTCCTCGTAAATATAAAAATTTCAAACAAGGATGCATGACCTCTCTCAGGGATAGGAAATGTGGCACAGACTAGCAGATGGCAGAAGATGGCAGTACAGTAACCTACTGTGAATTGGCAACATCAAACTCAGGCCGATTCTGAAAGTGATTCAGTAGTTCAGGGACCAGCACAAGAAATGAAGTCTGGGTCACAAAGATTTATCCAAGCAACAGTACTAGAATTAACTTAATTTTGCACAATTTCTAACTGATTATGTTAGCTAGGAGGAGAGATGTTAGAGGTGGTCTTCTTACAAACAGTTTTAAATTATATCTAGTATTTTGCCTTGATATATTTAAGCTTGTGTATTTACTTAGTCAAATCTATTCAACAATTCAAGAATGTTTTATGGTGGTAAGAAGAGAATATAGCAAATCTCAGAGTCAATTATATTCTAAAGGGTATTTCAACTACTAGTAGGTATTTCCCCTCAAAGAAGGGAGAACATTCTCGGTGAAGTTATGGTTACTCTTATCAGGACTAAGCAAAAGCCACATTTGTATGCAGAAAATGGACTTTGCTTGGTTTCATATGAAGAGGTCCCAGAGCAATTTGCTTCTTATAAATAAATACCTTACAAGAAATTATATTTTTCGTGATTTAGAAAGTTGAAATATCACAAAGTCAACTTTAAAATATTGGAAGATCAATTTTTCAAGAAACTTAATTTAATTATTTTACTTATGTTACAAAGGGCAGAGATTCTTTAAACTGGTGAGAGCTGATCTGGCTAAAATTTTGAATTTTTTTTTCTTCTACCTTTCAACTTCTTTTTCTTTCCAAATACCATTATGTAAAGTAATAGAATTATGTTTGAAAATATTTGTACATCCATAAACATGTTTTCTTGTATCCAATAATTTTATAGACAACTCGGACGCTATTTTTAACTAATTTTAACACTCATTCCAAAGGATTCATAGATTACTGCCTTACTTATGCAAGATTTCTATATATTTTCCTGTACTCAATGGAGATTTAAGACTCTAAATTTAAGTTCTATTGCCTGAAGTTAGAAACCTCTGAACTTAATTTTCTTTCAAACAAAATATTGACTCAAGAGTTTGATTTGTTGATTAAATCCACCTTCCTTTTATTTTTACATTGTCCTTGAAATATCATTTTAACTTTCTTTAGAGAGAGTTTTCTTTTTTCTTCCTCCACTTTTTTTTAAAGAGAGAAAAAGGGACAATGAGAGAGAGCGAGAGAGAGAGAGAGAGAGAGAGAATAAATTTGATTTAGGTTTTCATCTGGCTTTTGTTGCTCTGATACTTGGTTGTGTATGTGGTGCTGGGGTCAAAACCGGGGTCCTCATGCATGCCAGGCAAGTAATGTACTGCTGAATGAATTCTCCAGTCCATATTTTTGTTCTCTAAATATTCACATGGTTATGAACCAAAACTGGCAATCACAACCCAAAAGCTTTTTTACATGTTATAAGTATAAAGTCAAAACATTTTAATTAATACTATAACCAACCATGTGATTGCTATTAAATGAAATTTTATGCTTAAATTTATAAATTACAGAAAAATATTTACATGAAAATATATCAAATAAATATTAAATCTGCAACATATTTTAATGTGTAAAATTACAATTAAAGAAAGAATTGTCTAGCCATTTTTTGCAAATTAATTTTACAGACAAAATGTATCACAGAATAACATGGTACATTATTAAATACAGATATTTTTCATTTCTAACAAAATCCATATATATGTGTTTAAAAGTACTTGTACACACATATATGATACATGTATAACGTTATACATAATAATGTCACCATATGGTTCTGAAACTTCTTGCCCAGCCAAACAGAAAATAATGGACTATTTCAGATCATTAAGTGTATTTGCACCTAAATCTTTTAAATTATTTTCATATTTAAAGTAATAGTTATTTACATGTAACACAACTTTTCCATTATTAACTTACATTTAATTTTCTAAAATTTTACAATTATAACCAAAACTGATGTATTCTAGACATATGAGTTATTGAAAATTTATATACACTTTGCATTTAAATTATGGTGGTTAGGTGAGTGCATATTTAATGTTAATTGATACTGTCAGATTCTAAAATATTTTATCCCTAATAAATTATGTATGAGAATGACTATCATCAACCATCATCACAATCTAGAAGTTATCAAACACAAATTTTTGCTAATGTGGTAGAACAAGTTGTCCCCTTTGTTTGTATTTACTCTATGTTGCTGAACATTATCATGTTGAAATAGAGCATCTTTTTAATAAGTTTAACTGCCATGCACCTATTTTATTTTGTGAATTGCTTTTTTTAACCCAACCTTGAATTTACAAATTTGCATTAGCTCTTTTTATTTTCAGGTTCATTAGCTGGTCTTTAAGACTACTGTCACTATTTGCTCCCAGATTCTAGCAACTTCATTTGAAAGCTGTCTTTTATTATACAGAAATTTATTTAAAATTTTTAGGATGTTCTGCATTACCAAATTTATTGGTCATTATCTTAATCAAACACACAACAAAAATATTTGTCTTATCTTCTCTTTTCTATGTAGTTTGTTTTTTGAGTTGTGCTTGCCTGGGTCATTTGGGCTGAACTTGACCTCCTGATTTCACATGATTCTCCTTCCTGTTTCACTAATGGCAGCAGCACAGGTAACTGCCACCATGCCCAGCATATTTTCATGTTTTCAAGCATTATTTTAGTTCATACTCTTTCTCTTTGTTTTAAAATGATATTAACTCTTACACGAAAATATATGAGAAAAGTTGAAGTACACAAAAGGCAAAATTCCTTGTATACACATCATACTGGAATATGCTTTTATTCTCTCACTTAATAAATATAATTTTGATCTATATCCCTTATAAATAATCAAAATTAATATGTCTGGCATAAAGGAATATTTGATTTATTCTTGTATTTACTTGGTGGAAATATAAAATACATGTAAATCTTGTGGACTTATTATTTACGAGGTATAATATGAAAATTTAAAAGTCAAATTGAAGCAGAATCAATATCTACATCTTTCAGTGAAAAAGAAAATAAATGAAGCAAATTTCCAAATACCCTGTCATCTAGGTGGGGAATTCTCATGGGGTATTATTTTTTATAATCTTCTTACATTCATCTTTTAGCTTCATTGGCTTCACTAGTCTGTTCAGTATTATTTTGTATCTCATAGATTCCACTTCAATGTGGCTTTGCTTTGTTTTATTTTGTCAGAGTATGCTATGTGATAATCCCTTCAAATACCTACTTTTGGTAAATTCAGGAATTGTACACTTAATTTGTCTTTATTCAGAGATCATAGCTATGTTTATTAAGTGAGATGATGCTCACCTCATTACTATATAAAGAGTAATCAGTATATGGATCCTTGAATTTGGTTACAGCTATAACTCAAGCATAACAAGAATTTAATAAATATGTCACATAAACTTTAAGGTTCATTTGAATGGAAAATCATTCAACTTTGTCACACCATGGTTGAAACTAAGAAAAAAATACAGAGATCTATCTGAATGTTTCCTACTCAGTGTATAGCCAAAAACAAATTTAAAAATGCAATTGTATATCAAAGACACACAGCATTCATGCACTGAACAGCAAATTGAAAGAGAGGCCATGACAGAAGTCTATGAGCCTCAGCAGGAAGACTTCTGTCAAAAAAAGGGGTGCTCTTGATTTCATTATACACTCTGCAGTGGACCAAATATTCATCATGAGAACATTAATGGATACAAACACTTTTTTTATTTTTTTTTTGTCGGAGTCACGGACATTTTTCTAGGCTAATTGGGAGATGACAATGATTTATCAGGATCCACATCTTGATTTTGAACTTTGAAACAAGGGGTTTTCCAGCTCTAGGGAATGAATGTATATTTGGAGACTGATACTGGCTCTCAGTTAATTTCACCCATGCCAACTAGGGTCTCTCCCAGATATATGCCAGGGAGAAGCTCCTGTGGGTGACTGTTTACTGTGGAATTATCAAAATTTTGTTCTGGAGGCTCCTAGCAGAGAAATCACACCCCCCTTCTTTCTCCTTTCCATTTGTGCTGCCCTGAATTATCTACAGCGGGTTCTCTGATATGCTTCTTTAGCATGTTAACGTAGTTCAGCTCTAAAACTTCTTGATTCTTCATCTTGTTTCTGAGAAAATTCTGCCTGTAAATCTACATGCTGCTGCTACTTTTTTTCTTGATCCTGGTAAGCACTTCTGTGTTTAATTAGTTATCATTCTTATAACTAGTACACTTTCATGTGTGTAGTGTTCTATACTATGCTTCTCAAGATGTCACTTATCAAAGGCGATCACGCAGTTGATGCTTCCCTTCATCTTGGCTGGGTGTGAAAGCAGACTCACTGCTTCTCTTTCAGGATGGTTTCTTCTTACTGAGTCATGGTTTAATGAGTGTCACTGATTCCAAGGCTGCTCAACTTAACCTGTATTTTCTGTCAAAAGTGAGAACCTTGCTCTGTTGTCATGAAGAGTGGGACTGCAACCAACTGTTCGTGTGAAACAGCTGCATAATTTCTCTGATAGTTTCCATTTCACTCAAAGTGCTAGGCTTTCCCTTTTACCAACAAGCACTATTGGCTTCCTAAGTAAAGGGCAGTATTACCTGGATTCTGCTGCCATCACAATGAAGACCTGGACGAAAAAAACCCAAATAACCAGGTTGCTCAATATTTAGTGTCCCTGATAATTGCTGATAGTTTCCTCGGGGCACTTTCTTCATCCCACATCCACTACCCAAAAGTGCATCCATTCTGAACCTGTCCCTTCCTCTCTCTTTCCTCTCTTGTGAATGATTTACAGAGTGTTTTCCTTGATGTGTATGTTTTCTATTATTACACAATAAATTGTTACTCAGTACCTTAATATAATACACATTTGTCATTTCAACATTAGGAATTAATAATTTTATGAGCTGAACTATGCTAAATGTTCTGTAATTTAGATGTCTCAACAAGTTTGACTTGATCCTCCACTCAGGGCCATATAAAGCTAAAGTCAATGTGCCAGTTAGGACATGCTGGGTTTGGAGGGTCTGGGAGGAGAGGGGAATGGCTACTAAACTCATTCAAATGGTTGGCTTGATGTAGTTCTATATGAGGCTTAGGGCCAAATCCCCTTTTTCTCATTGAATGTTAGTAGTGCTCATTCTTAGCTTGGAGAGGTAATCCATATTCCTTGAACTATGGCTCTTTCCAAATTCAAAGTCGGAGTGGTTCCTTGAATCCTTTCTTCCCTTCAATCTCTCTGATATCCTCTTCTCTACCAGAAGGGCAGTCTCTGCCCTTAAGGGCTATGTTATTGCAATGGGTGCACTTATGGTAATCAACCTATTTGGGAGGAGCTACAACCTTTGTCCTAACATAATCATGAAGCTATTGCCTCACATATCCACTGGCTCTTGGTACACCATTGGGACACCTTCGGTTATTTTATAAATTCAGACTATAATACTAACCTACTCCTACTGTGCTTTGTTATGTTCAAAGATTCTTCATATTACAGTCTTACAAGCAAATGTTGCTTATATTGTTTAGCAATGATAGAGATTTGTACAACTGAACTACACCCTCCTAGCCCCACAGATATATTTTCAAAATTTATTTTTTATTAGTGCATTATAGTTTTATGTAATGATGGAATTAATTTTCATATATTCCTAGATGCACACAAATCAGCAATATAATAAGTTCAATATCCCCTCTGCACCCTTCTCCCTCCCTCCTCCGATCCCCTGATCCCTTGCCTTTCTTCTGAGTCCTATATTGTTCCTAAAAAATGCAAATACAGTACATAATTCTTATACCTATGAAGAACATTTTTTACATATGTAGTATAGTATATACAGTGACATTTATAACTGCTTAGAAGGTACCTTGCTTTTTCTCAGTTCCAACATTTTCCCTTCTCCTCCTTTCCTATCACCCCTTATTATTTTTCAAAATATTTGACAATAGGATTAAACATTTACATTTTTTGTACAGATATGAAGCATATCTTGTTCAAATATCTTATGAAGTATGTTGCAACTGTATCTCATAAATATTAACATTTTGCATTTTTGTTCCATGGATCTAATACATGAGTTTGTGTACCTTATTCCTAAGCCTGGGTTTAAGTCCAGCCTTCACAAATGAGGGAAACCATTAAGCCCTTGACTCTGGATTTTGCTAACTTTGCTCAGCAAGATATCTTCCAATGCCACCCATTTGACTTCAATAGATGCAATATCATTGTTTCTAATAGCTGAATATAACTCCATTGTATGTATATATCAGAGCTTTTGGATCCATCATCCAGTGAAAGCTATTTGGATTGTTTTCATAATTTAACTATTGTAAATTGAGGGACTATGAACATTGATTTAGGTGTGTCACTGTAATATGCTCGTCTAACATCTTCGGGAAAATATCCAGAAGAAGGATAGCTGGGTCATATGGTGGATTCAGACCCAATTTTTTGAGGAGTCTCCACACTGCTTTCCAGAGAGACTGGACCAGTCTGCAATTTCAACAATAGTGTGCTAGTGATCCTGTCTCCCTACAAGCCCTTCAGCATTTGTTATTGTTTGTATTCTTCATCTTTGCCTGTCTTATTAGAGTAAGGTGAACTCTTAATGAAGTTGTGATTTGAATTTATCTGATTGCCAGAGATTTAGAACACTGTCTCTAGTATTCATTAGCTTGCTCAATTGTCCTCTGTTGAGAAGTTTCTGTTTAGCTCTCTGGCCCATTTATTTATTGGATTGTTTGTGTTTTTGTTATTGAGTATTTTGAGTTCTTTTTAAATTTTGGATACTAGTCCTCTGTCAGAGGGATCGCAGGCCATGATTCTCTCCCATTCAGTAGGTTGTATCTTGACTGTTTTGACTATTTCCTTGGCTGTACAGAAACATTTTAGTTTAATGGCATCCCATTCACTAATTTTTGACTGTGAGTCTTTCACTTTAGGAGTCTTGTTGTTCCCTTGATTGAAGATAGAAGAAATGTCGTTGGAACTGTGGTCTCATGAATAAGGAAGGGAGTGATGAAGGGTGAGCACTTTAAGAAGGGAAGGACTTGTCACTGCTCTGAGGTTCTTCAAAGTCTCTCTCACTGAGCAGGGGTATAGGCCAATGGCAATGTGCTCAGTTTGCTGCCTGGTTATGAACCTTAACTCACTTGTTTGGAGATTCAAACTTGAAATATGATTTTATATGGTTGATATGTT
>PVKS010019812.1:0-37818 GCA_004027875.1 Aplodontia rufa | reverse complement strand
AAAGGAACTTCTCTCCAGTGGAAGTCCAGAAAGCCCATAAATATATGAGAAAATGCTCTACATCATTAGCTATAAGGGAAATGCAAATCAAAACTTCAATGAGATACCACCTCACTCCTGTTAGAGTGGCTAAAATGAACAATACAATGACAGATGCTGGAGGGGCTGTGGGAAAAGAGGAATACTGTTACACTGCTGGTGGGACTGTGAACTGGTTCAGCCACTATGGAAAGCAGTGTGGATAATCCTCAAAAAATTAAGGATGGAACCACCTTACAACCCAGCTATCCCATTCCTGGGTATTTTCCCAAAAGAGTTAGAATCAACGTATTATAGTGATGCAGCTTCCTCAATGTTTATAGCAGCTCAATTTACTATAGCTAGACTATGGAACCAACCCAGATGCCCCTCACTCGATAAGTGGATACAAAAACTTTGGTATATATATATACAATGGAATACTACTTGGACATTAGAGAAGATGATATTATGGATTTTGATATCAAATGGATGGAGATGGAAAGAATTATGCTTAGTGAAATGTCCGAATCCCAGAGACTCAAGGGCCAAATGGTTTCTCTCATTTGTGGATGCTAGAATATATGGGGAAGCAGTAGGGTAGATGGCTAACCTAACAATATTTCAAATTGAATGACTCTCAGAGTAATAAGGGGATGGCTCCCTAGGATAATTGGAGGCATTGGGAGGGGGATGGGGAGGGGGGAGGGTGTATGAAGAACTTATAGGAGACTGGAGAGTGGGAATAGGGGGGGAACCATCCCAGAAGCCGATGTCATTCCTCCATGAGATACCCATTTAACGCATGAGTTCTTCTGGGGGAAACTGCAACAGGTGAAACCCAAGGTGGTCATCCATGTTTTGGCATTTCCCCTGGATAACAATATATATATACATTTATTACTGTTGGTTTGATAATGTTTCCCCCTCAATTGTATCTCTATATACTTCTAATAAAAAAAAAGAAAAAAATACTCATTAGCAATAGAGCAGATAAAGGAAATGAGTGGACATTGCAATCCCTCTCCCTGAATCAATTTCAACCCTGGTCTGCCATAGAACTGCCATGCGGTTTAGGCAGAACCGATCCCAGCACCAGCTCCAGGGGTGATTCAGGATTGGTCTGGGCCAGTTTTCTAGAGGTAACTAATGAATTGGCAATCATCAATAGTAGAGTAGAAATGTGATGGTTAAATTTATGTGTCAAGTGCACTGGACTACAAGGTGCCCAGATATTTGCTTAAACATTATTTCTGGATATGTCTGTGAGGGAGATTTTGGGTGATATTAACATTTGAATCAGGAGACTGGGGCCTCATTCAACATGCTGACAGCTTGAATTGAACAAAAGTCTAAGAAAAAATTTGCTCTGTCTTCAAGCAAGGAATTGAGTCTTCTGCTACAGACTTGGGCTCAGACTAAAATTTACACCATCAGCTTTCCTGGTTCTCAGGCCTTCAAACTCAGAATGAAACTATGTTATCGGTTCTCCTGGGTCTGGACTTCTCAGGCTCCAAAATCATGTGAGCCAAATCTTTATTATAAATCCCAGAGAGATGGATAGAAAGATGTATAGACAGACACACAGACAGACATCCTACTGATTCTGCTTTTGTGGAGAATCTGTTTGATACATAGAACAAATCCTGACCTTGGCTTATGCAAATGAAAAAAGGTTTACTGATTTAAATAGTACAAAAGAAAGTGAGGATGATAAAAATATACAGCAGAGAAGTCAAAAGAATTATAAGTTTCCAGGTCACAAAAATTTTAACAATAGATTCACAGTTGCAGATGATAAAGCTGAGAGAGGAAGGTCACATCAGACTTGAAAAATAGCATAACTGAAACCGAACTAAGCCTCACTCCTCTCAAATGTCTTTCTTTTACTTAGTCATTGACTCTCCATTACCCACATTAAGTCAGGGGCTACACTTTATTTTAGATCTGGAATTTCTCTTGCATCCATTGCCAGCTTCACACATCCACCACTTCCAGGATATGGACTCTTTCCCATTTTTGGACAAATAGTTGGCCTCCCAGACCCTGGCCTCACCAACTCCTATGTCATTCCATCATCCTCATCATGAAGTGATCCATGCTTACAAAATAACAATATGCTCAAAAGCTAAGGACAGCTTTCCCAATTTTCCTCCATTTATCTCTTGTCCAACCCCACACTTACTACAAGGGTTATTTAAGCCACTGAGATGCTAAGAAACCTATAATTTCCCCAAGTAGAAATTTTCTCATCTCTGAATACCTATAATTCCTTTTCTCCACCTCATATAGTTTTTTAAGAGGAAGAGAGGAGAGAGAGAGAGAGAGTTAATTTTTTTTTTTTTTTTTTTTTTTTTGGTTTTTCTCCACTTAGTTGTGTATGTGGTGCTGGGGATCAAATCCATGTCCCTGCACATGCCAGGCAAGCACTCTGCCACTGAGGAAACGCTCAAGTACTCCACCTCATATAACTTTAGTAATTTTCTGACTATGTAGGACAGTGATCTACAGTTGTTTCCACCAACAACAAATTTGTCTTTGTGCCCTTACCAATGGTCCATATTGAGTCACTTTTTGATCACTTCTTGAGCTTTTGTTTTCACCTCTCCTTCCCTGAGGACTCTTACATTGGGCCCCGACATGATTCTACCTTCTCCACCCTACCATAACTGATTGATTGGACCATTTTAAATGTGGAGATAATCAGATACTCTTCCTTGCATGCGAAAATTCTGGTCAAAAAGTTACATTTTCTTCAGGGACTACTTGAACATAAGAGAAGTATTTTTCATTAATGTCCACACTGACGTGGTTAGTGGATTGTTACTGATTTACCCACAAGATAATCATAGAAATTAAGAGTAAGCATTAAAAAACTCTTATAACTATTGACAGAGTAATTTAATTTCTGTTGACTGATCATTTACAACGTTGGGATTTCATTTTATACTTACTCTAATTTTGTAAAAAATTATTTTTAGTAATTTTTAAATAAGACTCACGAGAAGTCGCCAAAAAATGGTACAGAGAATTCCCACAAACCATTTGACCTGCTACTCCAGTAATAATATCTTATCTAACCATAGTACATGGTGCAAACCAGGAATTTAACACGGGTCCAATTCTAATAATTCATTCTTACTATATTTTACAAAAGCATCCATCTGTGACAGATTATAAAATTTTAAAAAATGGTTTGTTCACCACAAATAATTTGGAAATAGCTAGTTTACAACATCTTGCTCTAAAAATAATTGAAGATAGCAAAAGAAATTAATAAAAGATTAAAACTGCCAGAGGCTTGTGACTAGTTGACTTAATTAAGCCCCTACCCTACCCCCGGGGAAATTGTGGGAAAATACCATAACCTAGACATGGGGTTAATAGTTATTTACTGGAAATTATGAAAAGTAGTTAGTCTGTCACATAGCTATAAGGATCAGACAATATAATGTTTGCAAAGGCACTTTGAAGAACACTTTCAAATGTAAGATAGCATACTTCCTAAACTAATAAAATGATCTTCTTTATATTGAAATTACATATGTATCATATCACATAAATCATGTTCCAATATAGCAAAATTATAAGAACTTGTCTTATAAGCCCTTAACAGTTTTGAAGCCCTTTCCATATGCATTGTAAGGCTACTTAATCTCTGCAAAGGTGGTTTCCCAAATTCACCCATAAAGTTCAGGAGGTTAAGTGGCCTACACTGAGTCAAATAACCAGGATATGTCAGAGTTGATAGAGGGGCTTAGGTCTTCTTCCCCTGAACATGGTTACTTTTCACTTACCCACATCCATGTGTATTTTACAAAAAAACTGAAGTTATCTCAACACTTCAGCAATTCAACAAGCCAAAAAAAGAGAAAGATAATTTGTGCACATTTCATAAGTTACATCGTTAACTGAAAGACTTGGTTGAATAATATGTTTTATGATGACTGGCCTCTTTCATATATGCTTTCTTTTCATTTATATGTAATCCTGTCTTTTTCTTGCCCTTTTCCCAAAAGTGGCACCATAGAGGTTGCTAAGCAATTGTCCCTGACAAGGTCTCAGCATCCGTCAATAAAATGGAACATTCCCTCATTCTCTGTTCCCTTTTGGTTCTGAAGAAGGTGTCAATCAAAAAACATCAGTAAATGCTGAAAGAAGGCAGAAAGACCCTGACAGGCAGGGAATGAAAGATGACTATTTTTAAACCAATAAGTCCCTTCTTAAAGTAAGGCAAGTTGAATAAGAGCAAAAGAGACAAGTTTCATTCTTCTGTTTTTCTGGGAGGGGAGAGGCTCCTTCAGGTGAAGCCACATGTTGATTTGAGAAAGACATCAGAAGGATATCTTGTTTGTCCAGAAAGCAATTATCAATGCTGTGTTACTACTTTTTATGAATCAAAAACAAAAGCTCCTCAACAAATAGATAACCTAAAATAACCTTTTCCCCAAAGCTGGGTGATCTAGAAAACTCTGAAAATCTTGGCCATTATGTTTAACTAAAGGAAGGACTTCAGATAATGGGTAATTGATGTGCAAGGTGTAGTTAAACTGTATAAAACTTATCAACCTATATTTATAATCAAATATAACTCAAGTCATTGCACACATACCTACACAATGGCTGCCATCTTTGTGCAAACACTGGGTTAAACAGACACAATTACATAAGATGAAGGGACAAATTTTCCCCTGCAATATTTACAACCAATTAAACACAGAATTAATATGTGAGGGGTTTAGGGTATACCTGTGCATTGGAGATGTGCTTAGCACACACAAGGCCCACAATTCAATTCCAGTACACACACACACATCCTACATAGACACAGACATGCAATTTGGAGCATCTAGACAAGCCACAGAAAATGTTTCTCATATTTAAGATTGATGATCAGTCAAACTACTATTCCCCCCCCACAACCCAAACAGGAAACTTTAGATTGTCTTGCCAGAAACTGTCCTAGTTCTCAGAACACACTGCTTTGTTACATTAGAATATACCAAGTTGCTCTCCAGCACTCACCTGAATCATTTTTCTGAATAGACTCATTAACCTTTGCTCAAACATATGCATATGTTCCTAGCAGGTGGCAGCGTTCTCCAGTCCCTGGTAATATCATGATAATTCTAGTGCAAACACAGAAATGTCAGTGTTGCTAAACTTTTTAATTACACAGCCATATCATCTTCATGTGACAGAAAATGGCATGCTATCTACTTCAGATGGCTCACTCAGAAAGCAAATGCACCTGAGGGAGATAGAACCTTGGACTCCTCACTAAGCCCATGGAAGTAAAGTGCAAGGGAACTGATTTGGTGAGGCCACAGAAATGGAGGTGGGGAAGGAACAGCTGATCCAATGGCAAGTGTTGGATTCTCCAACAGAGAGGCACAAAAAGGAGCATATTCCCCACACATATGTCAACCAGAAAGTGTGAGATCAGCCAGTGGAGGGTAAGAAGCATGGAACACACTTTTGAAGTCTTTAACTTAAGAAGCTGGTAAGAGGGCCTGGAGTGGTGGCTCAATTGTTCCAGTGCTTGCCTGGCATGTGCAAGGACTCCGGTTCAAACCCCAGCATCACATATACAACTAAGTGCTCAAGAAACAAAGGCCAAATGAAAAACCAAATAAAATAAAATTCTCTTTCTCTCTCACTCTCTCTCTCTAAAAAAAAAAAAAAAAAAAAAAAAGCAGGTAAGAGACCTGCTGGCATACATATTTTTCTGAGTGAGAAACAACACACTGTCAATGGCAATTATGATTGTTCATTAGTTTTTAATCTTTATGGCAGTCAAGGGTCCCCATCCTTCAACCCCTATTTTCCTTCCAGCCCACTCCCCAGCCTCCAGATGTAGGACAGGGTTTCAAACAGTATCCATCATCCAAGAACCCAGGATTACATGACACCTTAACACAGGCACTCAGGGTGGGAGCCCTGAGGCTGCCTGGTTCATTTCCAGCCCACGCATATCACTCACACGTCAGGGAACAGTATTCAGGCCCATTCTTCTACTGCAACCTGATCAGTATGGTGCAGGAGGAGGGAGAGCTTTGAGGTTGCTGATCCAAGTTTGGGCTCTGAACTTTCACTACCTTCATTCTGAACCTCAGTCAAGCCCTCTATAAGATAGATTATTGATGTCCCTACAGTGAGGAATAAATCAAATGCTTCTCCTGGTATTTGCCACATAATAGGTGTTTAATAAATGTTAGTCTATTGCCCTCCATTTAAGCACAAGGCAGGTGATTTATTCATCTTTGTGTCACCATCAGCACAGAACATAATGTATTATAAGGCGCTCTACACTTTAGAAACAAAATCTTTTCATATTCCTTCTGATGGTACTCAATCCATCCCCCAATCATTTCTGCTTTCAATGTGATAGACAAACCCAGAATTTGTAGTGGAGTGTTGCTAAGCAGCTAAGTGGCTCTAGAAGGTAATAATAAAAGGAAGACAGAGAAATTTGTCCTTGACATTCAGAGATGGTGTTAGTGATGGTACAATGTCATGCGAGTGACAATATCAAATCTCATGGAATGCTTATACTTCCTAGGTTACTCAAAAGTAAAGGTGTCTCCCTCTGCTGTGACATAGGCCTTCTCTGAAGTGCTCATCAACTCCACATCATGATTTGTGGTTTATAAAAGCCAGTCTCTTGTCCAGTTATCCTCGGAATTCTACACTTATGTCTGTGCATGAGTGGGTGGAGGCACTTAGGTAGTGTGAAACTGTGAGAGACAAAACAGTTTGCAAATTCCATGCCATGCATGGCAAAGCACCCGCCTCGATGCCCCTAATTGCATAACTACACAATTCAAATAATGTAGCTGTCTCAAAGAGATTCAGAACACATCCCCAGCTGTCTAAAAGAGACTCTTGCACTTTGGATGCAGGAGAAAGAAGCCAGCGTTAAAAACACAAAACTAAAGGTGAAGATTACATAAGGTTTCCCATAATTTCTCTTCATTCTTACAATTACTCGTAAGTGTGTGAGTGAAAAGAATCTTTTAAAATTTTCACGTGCTCTTCATTTTGCCCTTGACCTGTGCTTCTGAAATTAGTGTGTTTCTTCCTAAAGTGAAGCAGACTTCCAGTTTAATTAGCTGTTTTCCTTCTGAAACTCTTCCAAAAACAACAACAAAAAAAGTAATGAAATTGCATAATTCCGTTTTCAGTGATATCTGAAGATATATAATTTGTAGACTCCAAATTCATGCAAGGGCTTCTCAAAGCAGCTGAGACAAGGCAGAAGTTGCACAAGAAGAAATAATAAAAGGAGACTTGGGATGTGTAAAAAGTTCAATGAAACTACACTTCCTGAAGATGAGGAATTCATCCTGGAGTGACAACCTTTCCTTTTGTCAAAGTGGGTGCAGGAACTGGGTAAGCAAAGCTGGTGGAAAAAATCTGCTAGGACCCAGTTTTAGTGGAATGGCAAAGAAAATGAGGCTAGCCTAAAAATATTAATTTAAAAAATTGTGCAGATGAGCTATATTTTTAGGAAGCAGATTGTGGCAGCAAAGATTCTAAAAGCCCTTAAACTGTGAA
Source organism: Aplodontia rufa (assembly GCA_004027875.1). Lineage (NCBI taxonomy): Eukaryota > Metazoa > Chordata > Mammalia > Rodentia > Aplodontiidae > Aplodontia > Aplodontia rufa. Next base: position 30,243 of record PVKS010019812.1, on the reverse strand, counting down.
GCCTGAGAGACAAGTCTGGGCATCCTATATCTCCCTCCTACAATACAGAAATAACCTAAAAAGAGAAAAATAAAGCAAATTAAAATATGAATAATAAAAAATAGGCAAAATACTGTAACAGGCTTACTTCTTTTTTAATTTTTTTATTAAGGAATTGAGTTATTGTACAATCATAAATGCATTTAAAGTAATTATATGATATGCATATACTCTTAAACCAGAATCACCCCCTATATCCCTCCCTTGTCTCCCTCCCTCTCCCCCCCCAACAATCCTATACCCCTACTACATATCTATGATTGCCCTAGTTATGTTTTATTATACATGAGATTAACTGTAATACATGAGATTAACTACCTTTCACACAGCCTAGGTTTAGCTTCAGCCTCCACAAATGAGTGAAAACATTCAACCCTTGACTCTCTGGGTTTGGCTAACTTTGCTCAGCATGATTTCTTCCATTGCCATCCATTTACCTTTAAAGGCTAGAATTTCATTATTTTTAATTGCTGAGTAGAACTCCATGGTTTTTAGATCCACAGTTTTTGGATCCATTCATCCAATGGAGGTCATCTGGGTTGGTTCCATAATTAAGCTATTGTAAACTGAACTGCTATGAACATAGATTTTGCTGTGTCGCTATAATGTGCTGATTCTAGCTCCTCTGGGAAAATACTCAGAAGAGGAATTGCTGGATCTTATGGTGGGTCAATCCCTAATTTTTTGAGGATTCTCCATACTGCTTTCCAGAGTGGCTGTACCAGTCTGCAGTTCAACCAACAGTGTGCTAATGTTCCTAACGTCCCACAACCCCTCCAGCATCTGTTATTGTTTATATTCTTAATTTTTGCTAATCTGACTGGAGTGAGATGAACTCTTAGTTTTCATTTGCATTTCTCTGATTACTAGTGATTTAGAGCACTTTCTCACATATTCATTGGCTTGCTCAATGTCCTCTGTTGAGAAGCTTCTATTTAGCTCTTGGGCCCATTTATTGATTGGAATGTTTGTATATTTGATATTAAGGTTTTTGAGTACTTCGTAAATTCTGGATATTAGTCCTGTGTCAGAAGAATCACAGGCCATGATTATCTCCCATTCTGTAGGTTGTCTCTTGACAATTTTAACCAAATCCTTTACTGTGCAAAAGCTTTTTAGCTTAGTGGCATCCCAATCATTGATTTTTTACTTAAGTTCTTTCACTTTAGGAGTCTTGTTGAGAAAGCCTATGCCTACTCCCAAATGCTGGAGTGTTGGTCCTAAGTTTTCTTCTAGAAGTTATACAGTAGCTGGTTTTAATTCCTAGATCCTTGATCAGTTTAGATTTGATTTTTGACAAGGTGAGAGATGAGGATCTAATTTCAACTTTCTGCAAGTGGCTGTCCAGTTTGTCCAGCACCATTTGTTGAATAGGCCATCATTCCTCCATGTTATATTTTTACCTCCTTTGTCAAACGTCAGATGTACAAAGATTTGTGGGTTTTTCTTAGAGTCCTCTACTCTATTCCATTGGTCTTCATTTCTATTTTGATACCACTACCATGCTGTTTTTGTTACTAAAGCTCAACAATATAGTTTTAATCTGGTATTTCAAATTCACCTGTTGTCTTTCTTGCTTAGTAATGTTTTCGCTATTCTGGATTTCTTGTTGTTCCAAATAAATTTGAGAATTGCTTTTTCTATATCTGTAAAGAATGACATTGGAATCTTGATGATGATTGCATTGAATCTATATAGTGCTTTTGGCAGAATGGCCATTATAATTATATTAATTCTGCCTAACCAACAGCATGGAACATCTTTCCATCTCAGGTCATCTTGGATTTCATTCTTTCCGTGTCTGATGATTTTTGTTGTAAAGGTCTTTGACTTCCCTTGTTAGATTAATTTCCAAAATCTTATTCTTTTTTGAGGATATTGTGAATGGGACTGATTTTCTGATTTCTTCTTCTTCCCTATTATTTTTGGTGTATGGGAAGGCTATTGATTTATGGGGATTGATCTTGTAGCCTACCACTTTGCCAAACCTGTTTATAAGCTCAAGCAGTTTTTTGGTGGAGTGTTTGGATCTTCTAGATAGGATCATGTCATCAGCAAACAGGGATAGTTTGACTTCCTCTCTTTCAATTATTATTCCTTTGAATTCCTTCTTTTGACTGATTGCTCCAGCTAGGGTTGCAAGAATTATATTGAATAAAAGTGGTGAGAGTGGACAGTCTTGTGTTGTTACCAAGTTTAGTGGAAATGCTTTCAGATTTTCTCCATTTAGTATTTTGCTAGCTGCGGGTTTGTCATATATGGCCTTTACATAGTTATATACCTTTGATCTCTATCTTCTCTAGAGTTTTGAGCATAAATTGTTGCTGAATTTTATCAAAGGCCATTTCTACATCAATCAAGATGATCATATGGTTTCTGTCCTGAATTCTGTTTAAGTGATGAATTACATTTGTTTATTTACATGTGTTGAACCAACCTTGCATACCTGGGATGAAGCCCATTTGATCATGGTGAATTATCTTCTTGATGTGATTTTGAATACTGTTTGCTAGAACCTTTTTAAGGAGTTTTGCATCAATGTTCTTGGGGGATCTTGGTCTGTAGTTTTATTTTTTTGATGTGTCTTTGTTGGGTTTTGGTATCAGAGTTATGGTTGCCTCATAAAAAGTGTTTGGGAGAGTTCCCTCATTTTCAATTTCTTGAAATAGCTTAATAAGGACAGGTGTTAGTATCTCCTCATAGGTGTGGTAAAAATCAGCAGGGAATTCATCAGGTCCTGGGCTTTGCTTCGTTGGCAGGCTTTTAATTGCTGTATGGATTTCAGTGCCTGTTTGGGGGCTGTTTAGGCTTTCAATGTCATCCTGCATCAATTTAGGAATGCTGTATTTATCTAGAAATTTATCCAAGTCATCCAGATTATCTAATTTAGAGGAGTATAGTTTTCCAAAATATGTTCTTATAATTTGTTGGATTTCCATGGGGTCAGGGGTGCTCACTCCCTTTTTGTTGGTGATTTTATTTATTTGTTTCATTTCCTTCCTTCTTTTAGTGAGATTGGCTAGGGGTCTATCTTTTTTTTTTTTTATTTTTTCAAAGAACCAGCTCTTTGTTTTGTCAATTTTTTTTATTGTTTTTTTGTTCTCATTTTCATTGATTTCAGCTCTGATCTTGATTATTTCCCATCTTTTGCTGGCTTTGAGATTAGATTGTTCTTCCTTTTGTAAAGATTTGAGGTAGAACATAAGCTTATTTATTTGGGGTAGCTCATTTTTAATATGGACATTCAGTGCTATAAATTTTCCCCTTAGGAATGCTTTTATGCTGTCCCAGAGGTTGCAATATGTTGTATCTTCATTTTCATTCTCTTCCAAGAATTTCATGATTTCTGCTCTCATGTCTTCTCGGATCCATTCTTCATTTAATAGGGTATTATTCAATTTTTTCTGTTATGAGTTTTGCTCTTAATTGCTAGGGTCATGGCATTATGGTCCAATAGGATACATGGAATGATATCTGCTTTTTTATATTTGCTGATATTTCCTTTATGAACTAGAATATGATCTATTTTGGAGAAGGATCCAAGTGCTGCTAAGAAAAAGTTGTATTCAGCTGATTTGGGGTGGAATACTCTATGGATATCTGTTAAGTTCATTTTATTTATGGAGTTGATTAGGTTGGAGATTTCCTTATTGTTTTTTGCTTTGATGATCTGTCTATTGGTGACAGAGGAGTATTGAAGTCTCCCAGTATTACTGTATTGAGGTTTTTACATTGTGGAGTAATTTATTCACATAGTTGGAGCATTGTTGTTTGGAGAGTACATATATTTACAGGAAGTTAAAACTTCCTGTTGAATTGTACCCTTTACTAAGATATAGTGGCCTTCTTTATCTCTTCTGATTAGTTCATGTTTGAAATCTACTTTGTTGGATATAAGTATTGCAACACCAGCTTGCTTTCTTGGTCCATATGCATGGTAGATTTTTTTCCCAACCTTTCACCCTCAATCTGCGGATGTCATTGGCTGTAAGATGGGTCTTATTGTTGGATTTTGTTTTTTTATCCAATCTGCTAATCTGTGTCTTTTGAGTGGTGCATTGAGACCATTCACATTCTGTGTTAGAATAGAAGTGTGGTTGTGGTTCATAGTCATGTGCCTTATTAGTAAATTGTGTGCTGCCTTGATTGGGTATTGGTAGCAGGTACCTTTACTGAAATTCCTCTGTTTGTGGGTTTTGAGTAGTGTTTGACTATTCTTCTATCTGGAGTTATTCTTCTATCTGGAGTTTATCTTTGAGGATTCTTTGTAAAGCTGGTTTCCTGTTCACATATGCTGGAAGTTTGATCTTATCATGAAAAGTTCTTATTTCCCCTTCAAATTTGAAGCTTAGTTTTGCTGGGTATATTCTTGGCTGCATGTTGTGGTCATTCAGAAGTTGAAAGATCTCCATCCATGATATTCTGGCTTCCAGAGTCTGAACTGAAAAATCAGAGGAAATTCTTATTGGTTTGCCTCTGAATGTGATTTGACATTTCTCCCTTGCAGCTTTTAATATTCTTTCCTCGATTTCCCTGTTGTACATTTTGAATATGATGTGTCTTGGTGATTTTATCATTTGATTAGGCCTATTGGGTGTCCTATAAGCTTCCTGGATGAGCATCTCTGACTCTATTTTTATATGGGAAAATTTTTCTTTAATGGGTTGGAGCGGTGGCTCAGTGGTTTCAGCGCTTGCCTGGCAAGCACGAGGACCCGGGTTCAAACCCCAGCACCATGTACACAACTAAGTGTTGGAGCAACTAAGGCCATGTGAGGAACTAAATAAAGTTGTTTCTCCCTTTCTCTGTCTCTCTCACTGTCCCTCTCTCTTTAAAAAAATTTTTTTTTCTTTAACTATTTCATTGAGAATGTTCCTTATACCATTCATTTGAATTTCAATTTCTTCCTGTATCCCAATTACTCTTATATTATTTCTTCCAATTTCATCCCAGACATTTCAAACTTCTGTTCACATTCTGTGAGTTGTTTTTCTTTTTTGTCATCCATGCACTCAAGCTTACTCAGCCTGTCCTTGTTGTCAGAAGTTCTATTTTCCGCAGAAGTTAGTCTATTATTAAATTCTTTAATGGTTCCTCTCATGTCATTGACTGCAGATTTTAGCTCTGTTACTTCCTTTTTGAGTAAGTCTATTTCTTTGTAAAAGTTTGTTAGGTCTTGAGTTTTCTCACTTAGTCCCTTCATTAAATTTTCTTTTAGTTCATTGTTCCTTTTAGTTATCAGATCATTGATAATTTGTTCTAGATTTTCATTATGCTTCCTCACTGTGGGCTCCTTGCTAGGGGAGTTGTGCGTTTGAGGTGAGCCTCTTCTAGTTTGATTCTTCGTCTTTGAAAAGCTTCTTCTGGATCTTTGAGTGGGTATCCCTGTGTGGAAGTAAGACATGTCTCTGTGTTCTTCTTCCTTCCTCGTCAAGGGTTGGGTCAGATACCACCTCTCTGATGACCACTTCCTTCCAGAAAGCTATTTCTGCCTGGAGTCTTGTTTCATTGCACCTTTTGGGTCAAGGTTCCAGGACTCGGACTTGGCACCTGGTGGGGTTGCTAAGCAGTCTTCTGCATTGTTGAAGCTAATCAGTAGAGGTATGTCACTGGATGCTAAGGTCCCAGACATGTGGAGCAGGTTAGAATGGACCACCTTATGTGCTGTGCTAGGATCTAGGATCCTTAGTGGTGGGATGGGCCCAATATATCTGGACCTGACAAGTGTGCATGAGAGCTGGGTGGTATCTAGCTGTGGGATCCTTGGAGGTGACCGACTCACCTACTGTGGTGGGACCAGAGTTCTGGGCATGCACAGGTATGGGTTGAGGTCTGCTCAGGCTTGTTCTCATTCTTTAAATTGAAGTGAATTCTTGGCCTGAGATCTCTATCTGGTTATTTCTCTTTGGGTCTTTGCTGTTGGATTAGGAGTTTTGTCCCATCCCTTTCTTGAGTTGGAGTATTGTCAGGAAAGTTGAGTTCAGAAGTCAAACCCCTAACCTATGAACTGTTAGTGTTCCTTAAGATTTCTAGCTCCTCATAAGCTAATAAGAGATCATCAATATGAAAAACCAATGCATACAGTAAACAGTGTTAAATTCATTATTTAGTGCCAACTATATCATAATGTTAACTTCCACCTACGGAACAAATGATAGTCATTACTTTTAGTGACATTAGTAGTTTACTATCACCTATGTCAGACTTCAAAGCATACAATAGTTATTGAGTTTGACATTCATGGCAGTAATGGTTAGACAGCATTAATGATGGGGAGGTCAAAAGGTATAAACTAATTGGAAGGTTGAGAGAGAAGGGAATGTAAGAGGAAGTTATAGAGGAGGTTGTATTATCCGAGCGTGAACAGAGAGAAAGTAGAGGTGAAGGTTTTCCTGGAGAAAGAATTAAAAAAATAAATAAAAATAAAAAACTCAGAGGAAGAAAAGAGAGGTAGCAAAACAGAGGAAGAGTGGAAGAGATATTAATAAGATTTGGGTGATAGTTTAAGAAAGAGTGGCAGCAAGCGCAGGAAAATTTTGCAGGCATGGCACAATATACTTCAAATACTAAATGAACTGAACAAAATCCCACCCCTCAATAGGCAGGACAAGATAGACAGAAGAGACAAGAAGGAAAAAGAGAGAAGAAAAAAAATTTTAAACAAAAAAGAGAGAGGAAAAAAAGAAAAGAAAAAAAACAAAAAAACAGCTAGTATTTTTATATGTCCATGAACCAATCAACTTTTCCAGTTGGCACTTAAATACATATCAAAAACAGGAAAGAAAGAAAAAAAATTTAAACAAAAATTTTTAATGAAAACTTGGAACTATGGTCACTGAGGTTGTCTCTTCACTTTGGGAGCAGGTGTTCACTATCCACATGAGTTTTGTTAGCAGGGTCTCTCAGTCTGTAATTATGTGATCTCAAGTAGAGGACTAGATGTCCTCAGACTCCTGGGCTTTCTAGGTGGAGATTTCCATGAAGAGATCAGATTAAGGAATGCCCTGAGTGCCTGCCGTCTTGGACAGCCTCTCTTGGGATCTGAAACTCAGGAGTCTTAAAGCTTTTATGCACAGGGGAGTTGAAATGCTTTCAATGCTCCCTCTGCTGGTTGCACTCACAGTCCTCCAGACTTTTGAGCTCAGACTGAGGTCTCTTAGTGTTTAGCTTATCACATGAGCCTTCTGGCTGGGAATGGGGGTGGACAGGGCTGAGTAAGTCTCCCCTCTACTCCACAAACCGGAATCCCCCTAAGCAAAGTGAGGCCTGGGCCTGTCCCATGCCTCCTCTTCCCGGGTCAGCCTCTGAACCGTGGCTGGCTCCTGGCACAATTGTGGAGTAGCCTGTTTGAACTGCCAACTCACTCCCGCTGGGTAGTGTGTTCCAGAAGACTCCTGATTTTCACTTTTATGCAGGCAGCTGAGAGACACTGCTCTCCCCTTACGCAGTGGAGGTGCAGTAGGGATGTCTCCAGTTGAGCCCAATGCACAATTCCTTATAGAACTCGGCTTCTCTGCAGCAGATCAGATCACACGTTATGGTTCAGCTCCTCCCCCACTCCCTTGCTGATTGGGAGCAATAGTGGTTCAGCTGCAGCTGCTGTGTCCCAGCTAGGACGGATATAATTCCTCTTTTCTACTTGCTGCACCCAAATCTCTGATCCCCCAGAAAACTCCCCTAACTAGTGCTATGTTCTGGTGATAATTTTTCCCAAAATGTACCTCATAGCAATGGCTCTGTCTTGGAGTTTTTTAAATCTGGTTACGGAGCCAAACGAGAAACTGCCTTCCTGAAGCTTGGCATCTTAGAATTCACGGCAACAAACATACTTCAAGGAAAGAGTAGCAAAACTTACCAAAAGACAAAAACCCTTGCCTAAAATAATTAAGTTGGTACCAGAAAGCAGATCAAAATTGTGACCAAGCACTTTATCACGGTTTATATTAAATATTAAGGAAATAAATGCTTCCTTGAATAAGGGCCACAATCCAGATGAGAAGAATATCATAGAAAATAGGGCAAAGCAAATATTGTTCCCTTGAGTTCTTAAAAAAAATTACTAAAATACAAACCATGTAACAGAAGTAACAGTACATTTAGCAACATTCAGTAGTACAAAGGAAGCACTGTCCTAATTTGATTAACTAATATTAAGTCATGGAGGGAAGAAAAAGTTTTAGGAAATGGGATTATGCTGCTATGGTTTGAAAGTGTCTCCAAAACTCAAGAATTGCCAGTGGGATAGTATCAAGAGGTGGGGACTTTCAGAGGTACTTAGGACATGAGGACTCCTCTCATGTGAATGAAATCAGGACCCCTGGTAAAAGGGCCCAACAGAGGGATTTTGATCTTTTCCCTCTGCCACCTTCTACCCCAAAAGGACATCACACAAAGTGTCAGGGTATACCTGGAAGAACAGAATAACTCTCACCAGAAGACCAAATCTTCCAGTACCCTGAGAATGGACTTTCCTCCAGAACTGTGAGAACGTAAATTTCATGTTGCCTAGTCTCCAATATTCTGTTACAGAAGCACAAACCAGACTAAGATCCATGCTAATTTGATTCTGTTTGGGAACTAACAGATGCCTTAAAAAAGTGGAAGTCCACAGAAAGTTATAATTGTAGAAATAACCATTAAAACAAAAATTTTAATCTTTATAATTACAGACATACAAATAAACAAAAAAAACAAAATGAAAGCCTTTTCTAAAAATAGAAAGCAAACCATGAAAAAATATAACATAATTCAAACTAAATATATCTGTTACATAAAAAATGTAAATTTAATTTGTTGTTTTAGAAAAGATTATCACTTTGACTCATAAAGTAAAATTGAACTCTGTGCCAAATAAAAGTGATACAGTTTTAAAAAGAGATTTTGAGAACTAAAAAAGAAGACTGAGCAGTTACACCATGCAATTCAAAGAAAGAAAAAAACAAAGAACCACAATATCCAAACTGGATGAGGCAGAATTAAGGCTCCAAAGCATTAAGTGAAACAAAGAAGGACACTTGGTAACACTAAATTTGCTATTCAAATTGAATATTTTTGAGTTATAAACATCTATGCACCAGCAGAAATCTCATGAGCTGTAAGGGAAAACAAAGATGCTTTAGTGGTAGGAAACTAAGTCCTATCTCTCAGCCCTGACATCAATCAAGTAGACAGGAGGGAGAAAATGAGCACCGATATAGAAAGCAGAAACAACAAATCTAATGATGTGGTCCTGATCAATATATATCAAATGCAGCACCCTGGAATAAAGAATTTGCTTTATTTCAGTTCCTATGGAATCATCACACAAATCTACCATATGTTAGGTCACGAAGAAAACCTCCAGAGCTCTAAAAAGTAAAACTAGAACAGACAACTTTTTCTGATCACAATGGAATAAAACTAGTACCTAATTTAAGAAGGAAAAGGAAAAGGGGTGCTTCTCATTCTAAATGCTAATTTTTTTAACTCTTGGGTCAAAGAGGGACCTACTGAAATTGCAGAATTTCTAGAAAGAAAATTCTAGTCATCAGAACTTGTGAAAATCAACTAAAATAGTTTTCATCCAATAAATGTTTAAAGAAAAGAGAGAAGGATAAAGTGAGAGAGAGAGAATCAGATTTATTTTTTCACTTGGCCTTTGTTTCTCTGACAGTTGTGTACATGGTGCTGGAATTCAAACACGGGTCCTCGCGCACGCCAGACAAATGCTCCAACTTCTGAGCCATCACTCCATCCTGCATCAAAAAATTTATACCCTTAACCACTCAACTAAAGCTAAGGTAAAATGCTTATATATTCTCTAAAAAGTAACAGTAAAATAAATCAAAGGAAAGCTATTAATGAAGAAAATAATACAGAGATTTGCAAATTAAAAACTTGGAAGATAACTTAACCAATAAAATAAAAAAGCTTTTTATTGTGGGGGGGGGAATATAGGAGGACAATGAAAATATATAAATAATTCCCTATCTTATGGTTTTTTTTTTAAGAGAGAAGGATAGTGTGTGTGTGTGTGTGTGTGTGTGTGTGAGAGAGAGAGAGAGAGAGAGAGAGAGAATCAGTTTTTAATGAGTTTTTCACATGGCTTTAGTTGCTCTGACACTTAGTTGTGTACGTGGGTACTAGGGTTTGAACCTGTGTACTTGCACATGCTGGGAAAGCGCCGTAACCTCCAAGCCACCACTCCAGACCCCTATCTTATGTTTTTGAGGAAGTTTACAAATGCAGAAAGTAAAAGTGATAAAGGGGCTGGAACAGTGGCTTGGCAATTATGGTACTTGCCTGGCATGCACAAGAACCTGTGTTCAAACCCCAGCACAACATACACAACTGAGTGTCAGAAAAACAAAACCCAGATGAAAAAATCAATAAAAGTTGATTCCCTCTCTCTCTCTCTTCTAAAAAATAAGTGATAAAGATGCAAAGAAAAATGAAGTATTATAAAAAATTACTTTGCAAAATTCCTAGAAAACCTAGATAAAATAGGTCATTTTCTAGGGAAATATAATTTACAGAAAACCAATCCCAGAAATAAAATTGAACATGATTTTCATAGAAGAAACAGAAAAATTGCCAAAGAGATACCTTTTAACAAAGCACCAGGCCTAAGTGTTTTCCACATGTAAAATGAAAAAAATGAAGCTGGAGCATAATCCATGCTATGCTAACTAAATCCCAAACAGAGCAGAAATCTAAATTAGAAAAGTAAAACCATTAAAATATGTAAATTTTATTTGTCAATCATTCCTCAATAAAGCTAGAGAAAAAAGAAAAAGATAAGGAAAAAAGTCATGAAAGTGCTAAGATAAAACAGAGGACAATTTATTATTTTAGTGGAGGGGAAAACTTTGCTATATTCAAATTTCAAAACCACATTAAAAATCTGGCTGTAACTAAAACAAAATTGTATACCTTCTAGATGACAAAATCCATCCTAAGTCAAAAAACAAATGAAAGAAACACATACATCTTAATCCATGCATATGTAATCTTAGTATGATAAGGATAATATCACAACCCAGCAGAAAAATGGGCAAATGATATGAACAGGTGCTTCACCAAAGCTGGAAATACAGAGGATTCTAAGCATCTAAATATGAACTCTATGCATCTATTCAGCAAAATCCCAGAAGTTCAATAATATATAATGAGTTTATATGAACACAGGTGCTTTTATGTATTACTGGTGGTCATGTAACTAACTGCTCTGTAGAACAGTGTTACAATATATTTCAAAAACATATATGTACATATATAGATATAGCTATATCAATAGACTGATGATAGAAAAAAATTATATATGTATATATATTTCCCTTATCAAAAATTATCTCACAGTTATACTTGCACAATGTTTGCAATGACATACGTGTAGGTTAATAATAAGGATTGAAAAGCAACAAAGGTCCTTCAATAGTGATGAGTTAAGTAGATTATGGCTTGTCCTACCAACTGAATGTCCTGCAATGCTGAAAACAAAATATAAAAAGAGAAAGCTCTTTGTGTGCTCATAAGGAAATACAGCTTACCTATACTCTTAAATGTGAAAAAGTTTAAAAACTATGTAAGTAATTCCAGACTATATGTGAAAAAGGCAAAGCATAGTTTTATTTCCTTGCATATGCATAATGATGCTCTAGAAAAGAAAGGGAAAAAATAACAACAGTATCTTTAGAGAATATGAGAAGGAATTGGAAAGCTGGGAACAGATTGGGGAAGAATTTTTGCCATTTACCTTCTTCATTATTTTTAACACAAAAAATGAAAATAAATGTGAATAACAAATTAAAAATTAAAATAAATAAACAAAATTGGTTTGTGTACTTGAAGCCTCAGATCCCTTAATAAGCCACTTCAACAAGAAATGTCCCCATATTGTCTAAACCTAGGTCTCCTTTACGGTACTATTACATCATAGACCATCATTTGTTTCAAAATAAAGAGCAATTTTTTCACCAACTTACTGAAATAAATTATATTTGAGACTTTTTTATAAACATTCACACATCTGCATCATTTTTTTAAAGGTTCACTTCTAAATAATTACAGAAAGTTAAGATTTATTACTTTAACCTTGATGTACCTTCATTAAAAACTACATTTCTAAGAGTGTTTGTCACTGTCAAATATTGTTTATGCTTTTAAACTTTGCTTTGAGTTATTTTCTAACAAAAAATCCTCTGCCAAAGAAATCTTTTATGAAATTGTGCAGAACACCTGCTAAATATGGAAATCATTAGATTTGGCACTAGGAAACATGGACCCAAGTTTCAGAGTTTTTAGCATTCCTTTAGGAGCCAACCAACATGTAATCAGACACTGAAACTCCACTGGAGTCAGCAGCATTGCTTCTCCCTGGCCAAATCTCTCCATCTCATGGCCATCACTGTCTTCAAGATCTGGGAAACAGGAGGTCTGCTGTTTGTTGGCTTGTACAATGACATGAATGTGTCCCTCCAAAATTTAAATGTCAAAATCCTTACTACCTGTTAAAGTTTTGATGTGAGACGTCCCCCAAAAGCTCCTGTGTTCATGCAGGAATATTCAGGTGAAATGATTAGTTATGAGAACTGTAACCTAATCAGCCCATACTGCTTTGAATGGACTGTGAGCAGGTGGAGCTTGGTTGGAGGAGGTGGGTCACAGGGGGCATCACCTGGAAGGGTCCACCTTCCCTGTGCTCCCTCTGCTCCTCTGCTACACCTTTCACCATGCTGTTCTGCCCAGAGCAATGGAGTCAGCACACCATGAATTAAACCTCTAGAACCGTGAGCCAAAATAAACTTTTTCTCCTATAAGTTATTCTTTTCAGGTATTTTGTTTACAGTGATGAGAAGCTGACTCACACATCTCCCAAAGTGATGGTATTAGAAGGTGGGATGATTGGAGAGAAGATTAGGCCAAGACCGAAAACCCTCAAAAATGGGATTGCTGCCCTTTAAAACAGGATCAAAGAGGGCTGGAGCGATGGCTCAGCGGCTACAGCACTTGCTGGCCTCACAAGGACACGGGTTCGAACCCCAGCACCATGTATACAACTAAGTGTTGGAACAATGAAAACCACATGAAAAACTAAATAAATTGATTCCCTCTCCCTCCCTGCCTCTCTCTCTTTCCCTCTTTCAAAAAAAAAACAGGATCAAAGAAAGGAGCTTCATTCTCTCTCTTCACCATGTGAATAAGAAGGTGCCATCTATAAATGAGAAAGTAGACCTATCTCAGACACCAAATCTATTAGTGCCTTAATCTTGGGCTTCTCGGGCTTCAGAACTGTGAGAAATAAATTGCTGTTGTTTATAAGTTCACATTCTGTGGTATTTTTCTATAGCTGCCCAAACAGGCTAACACAGATTATTCATCTTAAAGTAAGACTTCTCAACAGAGGCACTATGGACATTTTGAGTCTCATTTTCTTTTTCTGCTGTGAGGAGCTGTCCTGTGCATTTTAAGATGTTTAGTGGCTTCCCTGATTTTGGCACACTACATACCAGTAGCACTGTTTCCAGTTGTGAGAATCAGAAATGTCTCCAAATTTTGTCAAATGTCCTCTGGAGGAAAGCATCTCTTCCAATTCCAAACCACTCCCTTAGGAGTAGAAGAGCCCTCTGTGTGTGGTGAGCACCTCAAGGCTAGTTAGTGCCTGGTAAAGTACTTCTCATAGAACTTTACTGTGAAAGTATTCCATGCAAGCATTTATTCACTTAGTCAAATGCAATCATGATTTAGTTAAAGTCCTGGGCTCTCACTAAGGACCTCTATTTTATTTCTATCCCCTTTGATCATGAGAATGTCTAACCCCTTATGTACAGGTTCCCTACTTAAGGAAAAGAGGCTTTTTAAAGGAAATGCATCTTTGTTCTTATGCTTTCTATCCTTATGCAAAATGTTTCTCTGGTATCATTTAAATATCCATTCCTTCTTTATAATACTTACATATAAAATAACATTTCCACAGTACTTCTGACCCAGCATTCACAAACTGTTACAAGTAATAACAAAATGAGATTCTGGTCTTTACCCAGACCCCTCACTAAAACAGATGAGGCAACCCACGGTAGGAAATAGACTTTGTTCAGACAGTCCATCCAAGACCCTATGCAGATAAGCAAACAAACAAGAATTCCCAGCGAGAGACGAGAGAATCCATATGCATAACTGCTATAACATATTATCTAAAATGCCTTGTGTTAACAAAAAAATAAAGAATGAGAGTGCAAACAAGAAAGTGTGACCCATTCATAGAAAAAAGTCAGACAACAGAAACTGCCTGCTAAAGAGTCCAGAAGTTGGCTTAAGAGCAAAGGACTTTCAATGCCATCTATGTAAGAATGTTCAAAGAACTAAAGAAGACTATGTCTAAGAACTAAGGCAAAGGATGAAGATAATGCCTAACTAAACACAAAATACCAATAAAGAGAAAGTATTTCAAAAAGAACTAAGTAGATATTCTGGAATTGAAAAGTATCATAACTAAAGGAAACATTTTTAGAAAGACGCAATAGCAATTGTTTTGAAAAACTGTTTAGCATCACCTAGTAAAACTGAAGGTGGCAAATTCTACAACCCAGTAATTCCCCTCCTAAGTATTTGCCCCCCCCCAAAAAAATCTCTAGATTGTTTTTGCAAATAGAGATGTCAAAAGGACTCATGGAAACAGTTCACAGTTTTGGAAAAACGCTACTGGAGCCAGGCATGGTGGCACAAGCCTGTAATCCCAGTGGCTCAGGAGGCTGAGGTAGGAGGATCACAAGTTCAAAGTCAGCTTCAGCAACTTAGTGAGGCCCTGAGCAAGTTAGCAAGATCCTGTCTCAAAAATAAATAAATAATAAAAAGCAAATAATATTTAGCAGAGTTCCACTTATCGAAAGTTCAAATGCAGACAATACTAAACAACAGGTTGTTTAGGGAAATATTTGGGTATTATAAAACTATGAAGAAAACAAGGAAATGATCACCATACAATCTAAGAAAATGATTCTCTTTAAGGAAAGAAATGTGATCAGGAAAGATATTGTAAGAAGTTTCCTAAGGTTCCAAAAATGATTGCTTCTTAAACAGAGTAATGGGCATTTTGTTTTCATTATTTAATTCTGTGTGTATATGCGTTGTTCACATTAACTTACTAGCGAAATGTAGGCAGATGCAGCTTCACTGAGAATCACACTAAAATTCTACTCATTCTGAAGTCGAATGTGAAAACACACCTACCTGTGAGAACAGAAAGTGCAGCAGCTTTAAGGAAAAGGAGATCAGAGACAAAAATAAAACAAGCTCATTCGCTGCCTTAGTTCACTCCTCTCACCCCACTCCCACGATTTAATAAGCAAATCAAAAACCCAAATAAAATCACACCCTTAAAAGATGAGTCATAGTTACACTGAAATGGCATGTGCCATTGCAAAAGTACTCCAACAAAAATTGGAATAACTGTAATGGCAAAAAGCAGTTATAATACAATTCAGAAAAAGAATTACCCTGGAAAACAGCAGAAAAAAAATATTTCAGACACATTGCTAATTATTTTCAAATAGAAGGGGAAAAAAACTCCTTGGACAAAAACAAAAAAAAGAAAGAAAGAAAAGAAAAGAGTTGTAAAAGAAAGTGTAAGACAACAGAAAGAGATGGAATATTACTGTCAACTCCCAGGAAAGAGAGAGATAATGGCTTAGTGCACAAGAATGGAAAATGCGTGCTCCTTGAAGTAACAAGATTTAAGTTTAAATTTTAGCATTACCACCTGCTAGTTGTTTGCACCCTGAGCAAGTGCAATCCCTCTCTGAATCTGCTTTTTCATCTACAAAATCAAGTTTAAAAATGTACTAAATTGAGTTTTTAAGAATTAAACAAGGGACTGAAGTGGTGGCTCAGGGGGTGCAGCGCTTGTCTGGCCTGCACAAGGACCTGGGTTTGAACCCTAACACCACATACACAGGTAAGTATCATAGAAGCAAAGACCAAATGACAAAATAAATAAAATTCTTTCTCTCTCTCTCTCTTTTGAAAAACAATTAAATCAGAGTAATTTAGCCTAGTAATAGACTCTCAAAATGCACTCAATTTAATCCACTTCTTCACCTCTGTTTGTACCTGCCTTTGTCTGTTCTCTTCATCTCTCTGTCTCTCAATATTCCTCTTTAATAAATACTTCAGCTAACTCTTAGATATCTGTGCTAAATGGAAGGCAGGTGAATAGGAAGACTAAAAATATGTAAATTATTCAAAAGCTTCCTAAACCATGTATTTTAATCAACTCTCCCAGCTAGAATGTTTTCACAGTTCCCAGCAGAATTTATGCTGATGTACTAAATTTGGATCTTTTACAAAGCCAATAAAAGAAAGAAGTAAAGAAAGCAAAAAAAAAATCTATAAATGTGAGCCCATACATTTGGTTAAGAGAAAAAAAATATTCTGCACTAATTCAGTCAACGTGAGAGATTTGTATCAGCTCCAAAGTACTCATAATGTGATGCTATGAGCAAGAAGTGGATGTAAAAGCAGATGACACCACTCTGCAAATTGGACCACTGACCATTGCTTAGGTCACTCTCTCCCTGTTACACCCTCTACCCACGATATCCAGTAGAACACTATGCAATAAAGAAACTGTTCTGTGCCTGTACTGTCCAATATGGTAGCCAAATACCCACACATGCTTAAGCAGCACCAGGAGATTTACTAGTAAATCTAAGGAATTTTAATTTGACTTTATTTTGATTTATTTAAATGTAAACATAAATAGCCACACATGGCTAATGGCGACGTTATTGGATGTGCAGATCTGAGCTAATTAAGTCATATCATCTGGTAAGTGGAAATAATTTCATTTAGACTCATTTTCTACAGTTTAACAAGTCTTTTCTCATTAATGGTCATGTCCCCTCCAACTCATAATAGCAGCAAATCTCAGTTTTTCCTTTACTCTCCCCTCTTTTGCCAATATGATCACAGAGGGACAAATAACACTGAAAAAGCCAAAGTTGGAGGTGTTTTCAATGAGCAGGGTTAGACTATCAATGAGGTTACGGATCCAATGGATGTTAATTTTTCTCCATGTTTTGCACTATCTGATAAAGACCGTCTCTGGCTCATTTTCTCCACAGCCCCAACTTTGTTTCCTAAGGCTGTTTCTTATAATATTCCTCAACATAGGCTCCTGACTCACCCAATATACAGAACTTTGAAGGGGTCATTATTATTCATTCCAGATTCATAGCTATGGTAGGACTAGAAGGAAATATTTGCATTTCAAATGAAAGAAATAACCATGCATCCTTTCTGAAAAGGATGCTAAGCATTGTTTTTCTCAATACTGACTTTAATATTGTTTGGACAGCTGTAAATTACAGAATATACTCCTGGCAAGCACTTGAACACAATTATCCATGACATGAGGTAAGTGCAGAGCTGTGACCCCCAACAGGCAGTTAAACTGGAAACAGGAACCTCCTGGAAAACCTGAACTTCTTAGCAAGGACCCATGCCAGAGGAAACAACCTTGCTTCATCTATGAGGGAAATAGCACTGATCAGCTTCCTAACTTGAGTTAATGCCACTTTACACAGCTCCTGACGATGCTTCCCAGTGATGAGATGTGCTACCCCTGGGCACAACCCACATGGAATTCTTGGCTCTAACTAACCCTTTCTGCGTATTGAATATTTTATAATGGGTTTTAAAGCAAATGATCCATCAAGGATGAAACTATCTTTTTCTGTTTATTCATAGTGCCTAGCAGCCAACTGGTGTATAGTGAATGCTCATTAGATATTTTCCAATTATACAAAGAGAAACAAACTATAATTGGAATAAACAATTCCTATCATGCCATATTACCCTTGATTGATTTGAAAGAAACTTTTTAAGTATGTTTAAAAATAGTAGTGCTTAATTTACATTGGCCCTTCAAATTATTGTCATCCTTAATAAACATTGTGTATCACAACTACAGCCTCTCTCCCTGGAAATATTTATTCTGGTGTTTTCTCTTGATCAAAAGAAAATACAATGTCAGACCCTACTTATATACTTCATTCCTTCTTTAATTAATTCTTATTTATAGAAATATTTCCTCCAATTTATCTTGTATTAAACTTTCTTTCCCTACTAACTAATTATTAGCCGATGATTTTCCTAGTTTTATTTCAACACTGAATATCAGGTCAGCCTAAGTCAGAGGAATTAGAAGTGCCTGTTGTATGTATGCAAGACAACTACAATAAGTAATCATCAGAAGAGCACAGTGGCACACACCTGTAATTCCAGCAGCTCAGGAGGCTAAGATAGGTCCACAAGTTTGAGGCCAGTCTCAGCACCCTAGCAAGGACCTAAGCAACTTAGTGAGACCCTGTCTCAAAATAAAAACTTAAAAATAAAAGGGGCTGAGGATGTGGCTCTGTGGTAAAGAACTCCTGGGTTCAATCTCCAGTATCAAAAAAAAGGAGAAGAAGAAATAAACACAGTCTAACATTTAAGATTTATATTAATGGGCAAGACAGATAATGGACAGGAGTCTCCAATGGACTTAATGTCCAGGACAGTAAAGAGTGGGGTTTGAGGAGACCACTAAAGTGACTAGGGAACATTTTTATAATAGTTTAAATAAATTAATGAAAAAAATTTAAAGGATTGCTAATTACATGGAGTTCAGGAAAAGTGGCACTAAAGAACAAGAGTACTTTTACAGTAGTTACCTATCAGATGAGAATATTCTGACCACTGACAGGGCATACCCTCATCTGTGACCTGAATATATTTAGAAGGTCAGCCAATGCATTTCTTCTGAGTTTATCACTAATAAATTTCAGTTTACAAAATGTATAACCATTACCTTGGTACTTTGAGTGGAGGGAAACATTATTATTCTGGTCACTAGAAATGAAATCTTAGTTTTTTAAATTAATAAATAGGGTTCCTTCTGTAAGTATCAGTCAGTTCCCTGAGGCTCATCGAATCTGGGCCACTAACAAGTCTAGTTCCTGGGTCCAGAAAGAGAAGACCTGAGATTTTTCCACTGCAGTTCTGAAATTGCAAGCCAGCCAGGCTTTCTTTAACATCTTCCACTCCTCATCTATATTCTCAACCTTCTCTGTCTGGGAACAGCTTGACAAGTACCATTCTTTTGCTATACTTGTGACTGAACTCTTTTCTCTTAAAGACTTAAGAAGCAAAAGAAGATGAACAATTGTCAATTTGCAACATACATGAACATGAAGCCTTTCACTTCTTAGCTGTGGATAACACCTTTCTTTTGACCTTTTGATTTTATTTTGAAGCAAAATGTCTTTTGAATTAACCCTAAAGAGACAAGACTAATGGAAAGAGAATACATTTAGAGGCTAAACGCACATGGTATGAATACTAGATCCACCATTCTCCTTTCATAAGATATTAGTCAAATCTTAACCTCTCTTACCCTCAATGTCCTCATCTGTGAAAATAATAATATTTATATCACAAGATTGTTATGAGTATTCAAGGAGACAATATATATTTAAGTATCTGGCACTTAATGGGTACTCAAAAGCATTCATTTTCTTTCCCTCAGTATAATGTTCTCTGGCTAATAGCTATGGCATTCAGTAGCATTTGCAGGGCTTGTAATATCTTACTGAAAGAAATCATTTCAATTACTATTTCAGTTGTTTTTTCTGAAATTGCAAGCTACAGTTTAATATCCCAGTCCAATATTAGTTATATACTTACTATCAGTTGTGACTCCAAATGCATGGATTTTCTTGTTATTTATAACGAAAACTTTTTTCCTACAATTCTTTAAAAGCACTTGGACTTATAACATATGTAGTCTATTTTTAGACACTGACTGTAAAGGCCCAGCATGAAGATAATCCTCTTCCTTTCTAATAATTACCATAATAAAGTTAAAACCAAGAAAAGCTGCAAGTTATTGAATATATATGGTTAAGCCCAAGAGGAAACAAAGGATTTGAGCAGTCAATGATATTTATGACAGTATTTCCCCTACTGCTTAGTTCCACCTGAAATCTGTTCTCTAACTCTGATTCAGGAGCTTCAGAACCCAACTGTAGGTCTTGACTTAACAACCTTAATCTTTGAACAGAAATGATAATGGGGTGTAAGATGCACAATAATGCAGACATTGTAGATAAGCAAAAGCAAAAGATCTGGGGGCAAATTGGGTGAGACTGGAAAGAAATTATTTTCTTGGTAAACAAGCCCATTTCTTACAAGAATTTGGATTTCATCAGTCTTCATTGCCAGCTATGTTATTTCTGGATAAGGCACCAGGATTTGTGGGAAAAGCCATTGCACATTTTAAAAGGTCATGTAATATTGGCAGGCCAGAGGATTCCTTAACCCATCTGAAAGGTCAAAGAATCAGGTTTGAAAGTTTTATTTGCCAGTTTTTTGGCTAAGTCAGTCTTGCTCCTGTATCAAAAAAAAGTAAATATAAACATTTATCAAAAATGATGCATCATCTTAAAGGAAAACTAATCCAGAGACTGATCTGCCAACTCAGAGATCAGTTCAACTTCTCCTGGCTCCCAATTCCACTGCTTCTAATGGCCAAAAGTTGTTCCCACATCTGCAAGCTCAAACATCCCTTTCCTCCTGCTGCTGTTAACTCTCAATTCCTAGCTCTCTGATTCTCCAGCACCTTTAAGTCTTTCAACAGTTTCCAAAAGGATGCCACCATTCAAATGGAGCATCTCATGATTTGCAGAGGCTTCCTGAAGACAGTGTGACACATAGGGAGGGTGACTTCAGCTTGAATACATCAGAATCTCCTGGTTGTACTCTCAACATCTCTGGAACAACCAACAGGATCTCCTCCATCACCAATTCAAAACACTTTTAGAACACACCCTGACTCCTTGGTGGCAGCAGAGGAATAGGATCACAGCACTATCCTAAGTGCTTATAAAAATGCTTCTCCCCAAAGACACTGTTCTCTTCCTCAGGAGAATTCCAGTGAATATAATTTTCTCGAGATGACTACATGTGACATTCAAAATGGCGGAGACTGACTCCAACAATCAGGGTGTTAAAATGTGCCGCATTTTATGTTTCCCCTCCTATATCCTCACAAAACCAACCCTGTGTAGTATGCATCATACCAAACAGGAAATTCAGGTTCAAAGAGGTTCAATCACATTGTCAAAGCAAGTAAATGATGAAACTACCCATCTTGAACTAGATGGATGGCAAAACCTAAGTTTAGCCCCCAAACTCTGACTGCCTTCACACTTATCTTCTTACCAAACACAAGCTGCTCAAGCACATTAAGGCTACTGCCTCAAGTGGTGGAATGCACTTAAGAGCTGGAAACGGTAACAGAAGCCCAAACCATAACAAGGGAGAGGGGTCCTGCAATCTTCTTGTTTTTCTTCACAGAGAAATTCCAAATTCCAAATATGTCCTCCGAGCAACATTGCTATAGAGACAGGGGGCAAAGTTAGGCAAGCAGAGTAGTTAGAATGTTCCAATAAATCAAGGGAAAACTGATTCTTTTTCCTTTAAGATTGATTTGACATCCCTCAATACTAGCAAGGAGGGTCTGGCAAGGTGGGTCCAGATGTGGACACTCCCTTCAGCTAAGCAAGGCTCCACATTCTTTCTCTTGATGCCCAAGGTGCAAACCAAAGACTGGACCCAATGAGAATTTCCCATGCCCATGTCCTAGGTTTGGTGGAAGGGAGAGGACAACCAATTAAAGGGAGAATATCCTATAAAAAGGGCCAATCTAACTCCCTCTTCACCTCTGTCCCCTCCTCCCACTCTGGGGGAAGTCTGCTCTTTTCCCTATGCTTTGCTTTCTGTTATTTTTTTTAAATAAAGTTCTGTCTATTGTGCTTGCCTTGGTGTCCCTTAGTTTCATTCTTCATCTCCAGGGAACATGAATCCAACTTCCATCAAACTGGCATCACTATTCTGAAAATTCTACAGTTACTCCAGCAAAGAGTGTTAGGAAACACCAATAATCTACAGATTGTTACAACAGTTAGCAAAAACCAAGTTAACAGAGCAGTTAGAATAAAGCAAGGGAGTCCTATTTTACCTTGTATTTGGAGAGGGGGGAGAGGAAGAGCTTCACACATGCAGATACTACTTTATATCTCCATTTATCTCACCCATTTTAGAGACATAAATCAACAGGCTGACCAGCTCATCCTAATGTCAACTTATGTTAATATTTCCCATTTGCAAAAATCATATGAAACATATTTACAAATCCAACAGCAAGGGACAGGGAAATTTTTCACATTTAACCTAATTTACTTCCCACAGCGTTTTTAAGTATTTCTTTCTTAGGAGTGACAGATATTTGTTAAAACCATGTACCAAGTCTAAGAAGGCAAACACTACTTCCTTTTGAAAACACCCACTCTCAACATCCTATAACCTCCTTCTGTGGAATTTCCCAGTGTATCTGTGTTCTCCCATTGAATTCCTGTATGCATGTGTATATCTGTGCACATATGTGCATGCATCTGTAGTGAGGGTTCCGAGGAAAACAATTGCTATTAAAAATGCAACTGGGGTATGCAAAGGACAAAAAATAACATCAACCAATGGTCATTCTAAATCAATGAATTTTTATCTTTAGAAGATAATACAGCATGATTCGTACAATAGAAATACTGAAAAAGTAGAAACCTGTATTAACAGGGAAAGCAATAAAGTATATATAGTTAGTGCAATCACACAATGAATCCTAGGCAATCAGTACAGATCAATAAACTAAGGGTTATAGAGACATGGAACAATATCAACAATGTTTTGGTTTTAAAAGTGAATATAGTAATATAGATATGATCCCATTATGTTAACATGTATATGTAATTTGTTTACAAATTTTATTAATGATAATCACACACTGCATTATACTGCCTATAAATGGATCATGCAATTTACATTCAATAATGGAAGTCTGAAATGTATTAATAGTATTTGCCATTGGATGGGAATATAGATGTTTTTGCCTCCTTCTTTTCACTTGTCTGTATTTTGGATTCATATTATAATGCTCCTTAAGAGGAATTTTTTAAAGTTTTTTTAAACTAAAATATATGCATATGTGTGAGAAATATTTTAGCATTTCAGAAGCATTCAGTTTTGAGAGAACTTTCTTCAAGAAGTATTTCTGAGAAGTCTGAATGTCTGTGGGTGAGACTCACACACTGGGCAGAAACCCTGCTCAGGCCTCAGCTCATACAGTCATCTAGGAGCAGTGTCATCTTGTTGCCCACTGTTTGTGTTTCTGCACAGCCCACACCAAGCACAAGCTCCAATGGGCAGGGAGGGCAAGGGTGGAACTCATGACTTTAGGGTGTCCATACCTGTTTTGTAACTGACAATGAAGCCTAACTTCTTAGACAACAAGTACACATTCTGTCCATATTATTCCAGTTCTCTATTGCTGTGTAACCAACCACTGCAGATTGAGTGTCCTAAAATAGCAACCACTATGCTCATGGGTGATATGGGTCAGGAATTTGAGAAGAACATAGCAGGCATGTCTGTCTGCTCCACCGTATCTGGAATCTCAGCAGGAAGATTCCACTGACTGGAGCAAGACACATCTGGAGCCTCTTGCACTCCCACATCTGGTGCTTGGACTAGCATGGCTGGAAGTTTGGGCTCCACAAATACTGTCCACCACAGCACCTACACATGGCTTGGACTTTGCACTGCACAGTGACTGTGTTTCACAGTGGAGTGTCCCAAGAGTGAGCATTCCAAAAGAACCAGGCAAGAACTGCAGACATTTTATAGCTCAGCCTCGGGACTCCCATAGCCTCACTCCCATCACACTCTATTAGTCAGAGTAGTCACAAGCCTATTGAGACTCAAGGGTTGACCTCAACTCCACCTGCTGGTGGGAAATAAGTCCACAAATGTGGCCATTTTTCCAAACCCACCACACAGCTGTCAAGTTTCCATTTGGTGACAAATACGGGAACAGAAAAAAAAAATCAGGGGAGGCCTAGATAGGGCAAAGATAGCCCTCTGTCCTCTTTCTCCAAACTCCCTGTCTCCATTATAAATCCCATTTCTCCCTCAGCAAGATATAAATACTAATGTTAGGTTGAACCATATAAAATTACTAATACTCAACCATTTCCAATCTAAAAGAATTGCAATTTCTTCAATCTAACGCTTGACCTACATGCTTTATAGAAGTGTAAGGCTAAAAAGAGATAAAAGATAAAGTATTTTCGGGGGGGGGATGAAACTTGCTGCTCCTTCTCCCCCCCCATAGGATTTTGAAATATTTCTAACTTAAAAAGAAATCCATCTTCCTTGTCTTTTTTATTTAAATAATCAATGTCTAATCTGTTGCTAGGACCTATATTTATGTCCATTCCAGTACTTTCTGCTGAAAGACTTTTCTAAAACTTTCTTGAGTTGTCATTTATGGTACTATTACAATGTTTACTTTTATTAAATAAATTCTTGACCTTTGCCAATTTTACATTATATTATGTAATGTTCTTTCAAATATTACACCACAGTAACATGCAGTGTCCTCAATATTCAACAGGTTACCTCCTATAGTTACTTATTAAATGATGTTGGTAGTCATTAAATACCATCTGTACATACAATCAACTAATTTTTCTGTTATCATAAGATACATGGCCAGTGGAACAAGTTTATATGTGGAAGTAAGAACACATAACTATAGTAGAGAAAGGTAGGCAAGAAATTCTGTTCTGGTTAAAACTAGAAACAAGAGGCAAATTACTAAAAGATAATTTTACCACAAAATATGACAACAAAATCATTAGATCCTGTATCTTGAGTGGCCTTAAAAACTGGATCTAATACAAATCCCAAGCTTTGCAATTTATAAACATGTTTTGAGCAATGGAGTAAGCATACAAACTCTCAGAGGCCATTTCTCAAAAAGCATTGGACAACATTGCTAACTTTTGATTTGTTCTCCTCTTTACCTCTGAATCAGCCATATCATTTCACTGGTGGTGACCTTGTGCAAAATAATAATATCCTAAACAAAACCAATTCAAACAATGCAGGTCCCGGGGGCAGCTGTGAGAAACAGGAAAGACCCCAATTATTGGATCTGAAGGTTCAGCAATGAATCAATTTCTGGGCTGCCCCATTTGTCTCACTTTGTGTACAATTATCTTCATATTAAAACTGATATGCCCATACCCCAGGAAATCCATCAGTCCCAAGAAAATAGCGATAGTTCATCAGCCTACTTATGGGGCAACAGTGAAGAAATCATGTTTTCTCTATAAAATTCAACTTCTTCAAATGTAAAATGACTTTAAAACTCAAGTTCATAGATATGCTAAGAAAGCAATGGAAATAATGGTTCAAAGCTCACTTTTCAATACCTACAGCTTTTTGCTACCTAACCCAAGGGCACCAAGACAGCTTCCCAGCCTTCTGGAGACCTTGTGGCCACCAGACTTTTGCAACAAAAGTTCCCTGAGTAAGAGAAAGATTCTCTGGTTCCCCTCCTTCCAGAAGCCTCGCAACACTGCCCAAATCAGAGGAGGCTGTAAGACCCAGGTCCCAGGAAGGGAGATGTAGAGGAACCCCATGATTTTAAAATGTTTCAATGAGGACTTGCTGAACACTTCTCTTGCCAAATATGAATCTAATTCCTTAAAACTGCATCCACCATTCATCCATCCTAAACAAAACAGAGTAAGCAGAGAGGCAGAGGGGTAAATACAAAAGCTCTATGTTCAGCAAACTTTGAAAATATTTTCTCTCCAAGAGCTATCCAGTTATATTTCCTTTTCCTAATGCAAATTCATTATCAAAGAAGAAAGAAAATATTTTCAAACTATTACATGAATAATAATAATAGAAGATATTAGGCTACCACAGTCAGAAAGCTGGCAGTAATAATAATGAAAATTTTCCAGTCCATGGTTTAATTAAAAGTTGCCAAAATTAGCATATGTGCCCCTCTCTGGGCTCAGTCACACTTGAGCTCCTCCCACATTCTCCCCACCTCCCAACCCACCCCCCTCCCCACTGTATCCCCTTCCCTCTATTCTCTCTAGACACCCCCTGTCTTTTCTCCCTGCACCTCTCACACCTGGAGATGATAAAGATACACAGTTCCAAATGAGCCGAGAAAATGAAAACTATCTTCCTGGAGGAAGAAAAGTGCATTTGACATCCCCCTTATTCCAGGCCTTGAGAGACTCTGATATAATTACCTCGGAGAGGCTGCGGGCAGATGGCAGCCTCACAGCCCCAGGTCCTCAGTCAGCGGGACTCTGCCGAGATGCTCTCCCTGACATTTTGTTCAAGATGTTTCCAGCACACAAAGCCGAGAGCTGGCAACCAGCAAAGGAGCCTGCGGAGTGTTTGTTAGCCTGAAATTGCAGCCATCTCACACTTTTGTCCATGGGCTCGAGCTACCATGCCTCTGCCCAGCTCCATAGGCAAAGCCCAGGGATGTAACTAATGGCCACATACATAGAAGCCGAAGCATGAGCATACAGGCAGGACAAAAGCATAGCAGAAAAGTTGATGAAGAGTATGCTGTGCTTGACTCTGGTCCACCTAGGCATCAGCCTCCATTTTTTTTTTTTTTTTTTTTATCTACAAGAGTCACGTAAGGAAATGAAAGCAAACTAGGAGACTGGAAACAGACACTTGCGGTTACTACCAAAGAGAATAAAGGAGTACTAAATGCAGACAGCAGAAATACAGTCCTACCAAGTGTGGATGTCTCCCTCCCTTGAATTCCCACCTCATCAATACCCCACCTTCAGGAAAATCTCTGTCTGTGTCCACAATAGTCAAAATAATACACCAGCTGCTATAACAAACAACCCCAAACTCAGTGACCTAACATAACAGAGATTGATTTCTCCCTCACGCAAAGCCTTATGTGGTAGTCAGCTTTGCTCCAAGAGGATCGAGGCTGCTTCTGCCTCAAACACCTGGCATATGCTTAAAGAAAAAATCAAGAACATACACGCTGCCCAGAAGGACTTGCCACCAGGCCTGGAAATGTCCTTCAGATATAAAAGCACTAGAAAGTTGCTGGCTTTGATATAAACAAATGACATGGGAGCATTGGAAGCCAGATTACAGTGTTCTAAGTCTTCATGCTTAGTGTTTTTAAAGGACAATTAAACCTTCATTAATTTATTCTCTACTAACAGGAATTTCTAATAATAGAGGCAGATGTGAACTTATGTTTGTCAGCAAATCACTCCTAGATGAAAATTAGAGTATACATCACACAGAACAGGGGGCACTGGAATATCTAAGAGACCACGTCATGCTGAGCCAATTTCGGGATTCCTCAAATAGAGACCCTGGGAGCCCAGGTTCAAGTCACAGAATATGATGTTGGTATCTGGAAAGAGTCACATGAAGGAGGGGGCCTAGGCCAGAGATGGCCTGGGAGTGAGCAGGAAGTCCCTATAGGGAGAGCTGCTATCCCAGCATGGGGAGGTGAGGAGCAGAAGCCACAGGGTTGAGAAGTACAATGAAGGCTTCACTGGGCCATCATCCCAGATGTGTCCAAGTGCTCACCCAGGGACTTCATCTGCCCCATGGAGTGCCTCCCTGGGTATGTATGTACTCAGGGCTGCAAGGGGTGGATGGAAGTGGAGGAGACACAGCCCAGGAGTGGCGGTTGACTGAGGCAAATAGCAGATCAGGTCTGACTTGAAATGACTTAGAAACTTATTTATGTACCAGAAATTAAGAAATTAATAGATCTATTTAAAAATTGCTCCTAGCTATAAATTATATATGAACTCTATTTATAAAGTATATAAATAAATTTCCTTTTATAGCTTTAATTATTCAACTGACATTTATTAAATACAAACCAAACATGTGCCAAGCTCCGTGCGAGGTGCTGGAGTAAATATTCCCTTGGTTCCTTCCAGTGTGCACAGAGACCTTATTATAGGCTGCATTGAGTTACATCATTAACTTGAAAGGGGTGCAGGTTGAGACAGGAAAATGTACTGCTCTAATTACGTTGGGAAGATACAGCACTGTTAGTCACTGGGCTCAGATAGGCAGAGCAAATTTCCCAAGGTCACACAGCTAGGAAATGGCAGAAGCAAAATGCAAAGTGAAAATAGGATAATTGACCTTTGTGAAATCGTTTTCATTTTAGACTTTGTGCCACATCAAACATACTCCTTGCTATTTATCCACCCACTGTTTATTTGATTGCATTTTGCTTTGATTTTTCTGGAGTTCTGTGTTATATCCCTTTCAGTCCATACTTACTCCAAAAAGCAAGATTATAATTTGAATCTTGTTCTCCCCTTAAGAGAATGTCATGAAAGCTAACCAGATCATGTCTTTAAATGCTTTGATCATGTTGAAGACAAACTCAAGCAGAAGTTCATATTGTTATGTGATGATAATAACTATGATTAATACTAGACAACATAATGATAAGAACGTGTTGTATTTATAATGCCTAATTAGAGCCATTTCATCACTATTTTCTTTCTAGCCTAATGATCATGAGCATCATTATTAATAATGATCATCACCACAGGAAGACAATGACAGCAATGATGACAGACAGCCCAGTGCCCGTCTGGTGTTGTGCAGGAAGAGCACCACTCCTCTGACAGTCGATTGGCGGTCAGAGCAACTTCATTAGCTGTGAATGAGAGTTTAATTTTAAATGACAGGTGGCATCATACTACAGAGGGGGAAAATGGCAAACAAGGGCCACCAACATACCACAGAGGCAGCACCTCCACCCAGCACAATTGATTTGCAGACAAACAGTCATAACCTCTGGTGCAACCTTCGAGCAGATACTGTGATTCATCTTTATCAATAAGCTCTGCAGCAGAAGCACTAGGACTGAGGTCCCCACCAGACTGAGGTCTGGTTCCTAGGACCACCAAGGTGTTGTTCTACTTTTATCCAGACTTGCAGCAAGACCCAATGTGTCTTAGACATCCATTCCAATTCACAAGTGACTAGAATGGACCCAAATATATTAGGACCAGGAATATGTTAGTAAATGCTTGGGTGTATTCACTGAGTCACACCTGAGCCCCACAAAAAACACTCACAAGTCATCCAGGGATGAGAGAGATGGAGTTTGTTCTGCTGGCAGATGCGACATGAGTTCTCCAATCTGAGCAACTGAAAGGTCATGGTGCTCCCCCTGAAGAGCTTGCCAACACTTATCACTCATCCAAGGACCAAAGGAGGACACACCCTCTACTCCTTCCCTGCTCCACAGCTGCCCCACCCTAGCTTCTGGGAGCCCTTCTCTCCCTTTGATGAACCTCAGCTACCTTGTGCCTCCTGACAAAGAGACAGAACAGGTAGGAACATTCAAGTAATTACCAGTCTCTATCTGACCAGCACCATGGCAACTCTTGCAGCAAGTGACAGAAGATGAAAAGACCATCTGAAAATGCTTGGAGGAAGAGGAGATGAAGAGAGAACAAAGAGCAGCCACTCCCAGCATGAAGAAGCGTATCACCACAAACACACAGAGACCCCTACTCCTGCCTGGAACGTACCAAACACAAACCAGTGACCTCACAAATAGCAGAGGTGCACAAACACTAGAAGATCCACCACAACTACACACTGGCCCTCTGTTGGACCCAGCACACAAGCCCAGCCCCCAAGCAACTCACAACCAAGAGTGGTAATAAACATACGAGTTACACACAGCAACAAGTGCTCTGAGGGAAGATGTTGAGACCCAACCCTGTAGGGAAACAGCACAGCTGAGTACTGGGGGTTTACCTGCTGTAGGCCACTCTGCTGCAGGGTAGCTGTTCAGACCTCAGCTGTGTGTTATTTCCAAATCACTCACCTCCCAGGTATAATTTTTGGAGCAAATACCAGGTAAGGTTCAACAAACAAAACAAGCATCAGCATCAGCCTCGGTGAGCACCACGCTGACCCATTGCCTTGGACTGGTGGTATGTAGGCCAGTTCACTGAGGAGTTGGCCCAGCACTGAGACTCAGGGGAAATGGGAGCTTCTGTTTTCCCATCCACTCAAGAATGTGTTTGACAAAAAACCAAGAATTGCCAAAGCACTACTAAACAAGAAAGATGAAACAGGCGGTTTTGCCATTCCAGATCTAAAACTATACTATAGGGCCACAGTAACAAAGACAGCATGGTACTGGTATCAAGACAGGGAAGAAGACCAATGGAACAGAATAGAAGACCCCGAAACCAATCCTCAAATCTTTAAACATCTGATTTT
>PVKS010019811.1:0-37824 GCA_004027875.1 Aplodontia rufa | reverse complement strand
AAAATGGCCCTGATGGAAAATATCCTAGACCTCTATTTTTATTAGGATCTGTCTGAATAGGAGAAGTTCTTCCATTGTTATCCTTCCCTAGTCCTTTACCAGGGATATAGCCTTGCTTTATCATCATGTCTAATGCTTGAGGATTCATGGTAGTTAGAACAGTGTTCATTTGAGAGAGAATATCTCTTCCCCATAAATTTACTGGCATATGAGGTACCTCATAGGGCTGAATATACCCAGTATGCCCCTCTTCATCTTTCCAAGACAAATATTTAGTATTCTTATCAGGGGACTGACTGACTCCCAGTCCTTGTAATGTAGTTATTGTAGGTGTCACAAGACAACTAGAGGGCCAATGTTTCTTTGATATGATAGAAGAATCAGCACCAGAATCTAATAGTCCTTTAAATTTCTTTCCTTCAATGTCTAGAATTAACTCTGGTCTAGTTTTCATATCTGTCATCCAATAAATGTGTGTACTTCCTGTCGATTTGAAGCCATTCTGTTCTCTAAATCCTTATAGAATGGATTATGAATGGTCACTAAATGCAGCAAGAGTATTTGAGCAATGCAAGCACCCTGGGAAATGACTAAAGTTCCCTGAGGTAAGGATACTAGAATTTTTATCTCGCCCTGAAAGTCAGGATCTAACACTCCTGGTGTGACATGGAGTCCCTGCAAGGCAGCATTACTTCAGCCTAGGATAATGCCCATCATCCCTTCAGGAAGAGGGCCCTGAACTCCAGTATGCAGGGCCTGGACCCCCATAGTAGGTGTACAGAGGTCCAGTCCTGCACATCCCTTTGTTCCCTTGCAGAGAGAGGTGATTGAGGTGAGCTTTGAGGCAGATAACAAATTTGAGCCACTTGGCCCACCCAAGCAGTCAGGGCTGCCCCATACAGTTAATTCGGGGCCTGGGGCAGGCCCCTCCTCCCATTTCCCCAATCGGATTCCCTTGATTATGTGTTTTAGAATGGCATTCATTAATCCAATGTTCATCCTTTTTACATAAGGGACATAAACCGGGAACCCTTTTTTGTGCTACAACTTGATTAGCAAGGGAGTTATTCTGGTGCAGAAGAGGGCATTGTTGCTTCATATGCCCGGGCTGGTTGCAATGGAAACACCTGTTTTGTTTTGCACTTGTAAGAGGATTTTATCCAATTAGGGCTGAGGAAATGATTGCACCTGTGATAGATGGGCCACCAATATCTCTGCAAATTTTTATGTATGAATTTAAACCCCTATATTTATGGGGGCGTAGAGCCTCCTGACACCATTTATTGGCATTTGTAAAGGCTAAATGTTTAACAAATGGAGCAGCCTGATCCACGTCGCCAAATATATCCCAGCAACCTGTAGAAAGTGAGCCACAAAAGAGCTAAAAGGCTCATCAGGGCCCTGAATAATTTTTGCTAATTGCCTATGTAGGTCCTGCTTTGAAGGAATTGATCCCCATGCTTTTCTGGCACAGGCAGCAATCTGGGTGTACACCCCAGGGTCATAAAGCAGCTGTGACTGAGTTTCTACAAATTGTCCCTCCCCAGTTAACATATCAATATTTCTTTGAGGGAAGCCTGCTTGGGCATTGTTCGTGAGCAATATCAAAACAATTCTCATGGTAAAAAGCCTTCCACAATAAATGTCCCTGGGTTCTAATGTAGCCTTGCAAATTGTTTTCCAATCCTTAGGAACAAGATCCTTATCCACTAGAGAGTCTATCATTGCCTTAGTAAAGGGTGCTTGAGGACCATACTGATGAACAGCATCCTTAAGATTTTTAATGTCTTTAAAGTCAAGAGGCTGATACTGACACATTTTCCTTTCCGCACCATCTTCTACCTCTGTTACAGGGAAATTGAGTCTATTCTTCCTGTGCATTGGAGGGTCTCTTAACTCAAGTTTCATATCCTCCAATTGCTCCTGTAGTTCCTTCAAGAGGGAGAAAACATCAGGACCTTGGGGAGGAGCTGCAGCGTTCAGAAAGGGGTTGAGGATTCAGAATATGGGGGTGCCGGACATTCTGTATCCACTAAAGCTGGCTTTTCATAAGAACGAACAGATTCCTTTTTCTGCACCTCATTAAGCGATTCTGCACAGTCCTGAGTATTCTCTCTTGGCAAAGCATTTGGAGAATGCAAAGCATCTCTCACTAATTTCCATAAGAACAGTGGATAGGAGAAAGAACAATAAAAGACCCAGCAGTTTCTAGTGTAATGCCTATGTCTTGCTCTTACAATATTTTGCGTAAGTCTTCAGATCCCATATATCTTAAAATTTTTTGAGTCTTCAGATCCCATATATCTTAAAATAATCCTACTTCTTAAAGTAATCCTAAATCTTAAAATAATCCTAATGCCGCCTCTCTACTTACCTCTAGACAGAGCGTTTTCCAGGAGGTCCTTCAGCGGGTCCGTCGTACTCAGGTCCCACGTTCTGGCGCCACTTGTCCCGGTCCAGCCGGGCTCTGACCTGAGGGACAGGCTGAGGATGAGAAAAACCACAGGCCAGAGACCGGAAATGGTCTTTCTTTATCCAAGCTTTACTTCTCTTTTATATATCCATGCTTTACATCTCTCTTTCAAGGCAACGTAAATGTCTTAGTCTATTTGTCCATTTGTGCTGCTACGACAAAATGCCTAACATTGGGTGATCTCAAACAAGTCAAGGCAACGCTGCAAGACTGCACTCCAGAACAAACATGGATAGCAATTCCTCACAGTTCTGGAAGCTGGGAAGTCCAGGATCCAGACACAGGCAAGTTCAGCTGCTGGCAAGAGCTCATCTTCCAAAGGAGCAGGGACACCACGAGCAGCAGAAAAGTGCGAGCGCTCTGGACCAAAAGAAGAGCTCCGGACTGCTGGGTGGAGCCTCCTTTTTAAAGGCCTTCACCCTGCCCCATTTAGGCCTCTCTACATTAGCTCCTTCAATTGCCACACCTGGATTTCGGAAACACACGTTTGACCAATAAGCCTCTACTTACGGCTTTTGAAGGATCTAGAATAATCGGCAGGTGATACCAATGCAAAACTTCTGAAGCCCGTGTCCACACCCTGTTTTTCAAGCTCAACAATATACAATCTAGCAGCCCCTCCCGAAGGAGCTTATGCAAACAGCAACAAGATCCAGGGCAGCTGATAAAGCAAAGGTCAGACCCCAACAGACAGAAGTAAGAAGGGTTTATGCAGACCTTCTGGAACATTCAATGTCTGATGTATTTTTGTAGGAGATATGTATACAGTATGATCTCTTAATAATAATGCTTTTTAAAAAGTTCTTAATTTGAGCATACCCCTCATATTTTAGACTCTCTCACTACACCTTGAATCTCCTGAATCAGTTAGGAGATCTGAACACATGAAAATGGTTTAGTGTATGTACTCATTGCTTTCTATCGATCTTTAGGAAAGAACCCAATGTCTGTGTTTAATAGACAGTAGGATTTTACACAAGAATGAAATCTACTACTTTAATCTCTAAGACATGCTGTGATTCAGTTTTGCCAATTTTGCACTTTTATTGGATTATTATAAACATCCAAATTGATCTGTTCAAGACCTACATTATTTATGTTCTTATTGTTAAATTTCTTTAAAAGCAATCCAGGAAACAGTCATTTAAGAAATCTTTAAAATTACAGTGTTGAATCAGACACTACTCTTCTATAATTGAGCCATAACCTGAAATTTAAAATTCTGAATAATGGCTGATCTTTTCACAAAGACATCTCTTTAAGAAAAAAAAAAAAAAAACTGAGGCAAAGCACAAATGGAAAGATAGTCTTATGGGATATTTTGACTTTGTTATTAACAGTAAGTAAATCAGCATGTCTTCAGTAAGAATTTGTTACAGTGCTTAGCTTAGGATAAACTGAAAGTCAATGGGCTGGGCACAGTGGTGCATATCTGTTATCCCAGCTACTCAGGAGGCTGAGACAGGAGGATCACAAGTGAGAGGTCAGCCTCACCAACTTAATCAGACCCTCAGCATCTTAGCAAGGCCCTATCTACAAATACAAATAAATAAACATGCTCTCTCTTGACACTCTAGACTAATTCCTTAGCTGTGCAGAAGCTTTTCAATTTAATGTCATCCCACTCGTTAATTCTTGATTTTAATTCTTGCTCTATGGGAGTCTTGTTAAGAAAGAACGTGTCAACACCAATATAGTAGAGTGTTGATCCTAGTTTTTCTTCTAATAACTATATGGTTGCTGGTTTAATCCCTAGTTCTTAGATCTAATTCAATTTGATTTTTGTGCAAGGTGAGAGATAAGAATCTAATTTCAATTGATGGCATATAGCTGTCCAGTTTGTCCAGCATTACAGAATTGGAGAAAATTACAGCCTGCTACCTCTCTGATAGGGGGCTAATATCAAGAATATACAAAGAACTCAAAACTTAACACAAGAAACAAAAATACTCCAATCAATAAATAGGCTATGGAATTAAACAGAAACTGCTCAACAGAGGAAGTTCAAAAAGTCAAAAGATATATGTGAACATATTCTACATCACTAGCAATCTGAGAAATGCAAATCAAAACTGCACTGAGATTCCACCTTACTCCAGTCAGAATGGCAAAAAATGAAGAGTACAAACAATTACAGATGCTAGAGGGGTTGTGCAGACAAAGGAACACTAACACACTCTTGGTGGGACTACAAACTGGTAGTGCCACTCTGGAAAGCAGTATGGAGATGCCTCAAAAGAAAAATTTTGAGATGAAATCACCTTATGACCCAGTTATCCCAATCCTGGGTATTTTCCCAGAAGAGCTAGAATCAGCTTATTACAGAGATATTGCTACATTAATGTTTATATCAGCTCAATTTATAATAACTAAATTATGGAAACAACCTAGATATTCCATCACTGGATATATATATGGGGGAGGGAGAATGATAGATATATCTATCTATACACGCACATACACACCACAATAGAGTTATACTCAGCTATTAGAAAGAATAATATCATGGCTTTTGCAGGTAAATGGATGGAAATGGAAAAAATCATGCTGACTGAAACAAACCAAACAGAGCTAAGGGGCAAATGTTTTCTCTCATATGTGAAGCTAGAGTAAAACATAAGATAGGAAATGATGGGGTTCAATACTGTAGTGTATGGTTGACTCCCATTAGAAGTCCAAATATATCCAGCAAGGCATATAAATCTAGTAATTTCAATTATTAAAATGCATGTATATGGTCATTTGTATCTGCAACTTAGGGAAACTACAGAGGAGACATGAGATTGGAGAGAGGGGGAGGAGGCAGAGATCCTGACAAGGATTGGGTTTAAGCAACTCTGTCAATAAGTATGCATGTATGAATGTGAAGCAATGAATTCCTTCATTATGTAAGATGATGTTGAACCAATCAAAAATAAATAAAGTTAAATAAATAAATAAATAAAATGACTTGGGATATGGCTTCGTGGAAAAGAGCTCCAGGGCTCAATCCCTAGTACCTGGAAAAAATAAACAAATGCTTCTATGTCTGATGTGATTATAGAAACGGAGGGCTCAGGCACTGGCCTCAAACTTCATTATAGTCTCAAATATCTGGGGAAAGGCCATATTCAGTTAATTGTTGGAGTATTTAAAAATAAATTTATAAATTATAGCAAAGTAATATTATGAAAGCCTTAACTAAGTAAACAATAGTCAGCCACAGATGAATGAGAAAAATAATCGAAACCTTGTCTGATATGAGTTTACAGCTCAGTGATAATATCAGATTAAAAACCCATTATACTACAATGGTATAGGAGTATAAAAAGTCATTAGTCCAGGGGCTGGAGCGGTGGGTCAGCAGTTACAATGCTTGCATGGCACGGGAGTTGAAACCCCAGTACCACTTAAACAACAAAGTTTCAGAGCAATGAAAACCACATGAAAAATTAAATAAAATTGATTCTCTTTTTTTCATTCTCTCCCTCATTGTCCCTCTCTCTTTAAAAAAAAACTCACTAGTCCAAATGGAAACATAGTCAAGAACAAATAAGAGGTTAAGAAAAAGTAGTTCAATAGAAGAAAACTTAGATCTACACTGTATATAAATACTAAATTATTTTTTCAAAAATAAAATTAATGTCTCTTTCATGGTAGGTTATTCATTCATCTATAACAGCACTCACTAATTCATTCATTAACTCAGCAAAAAATATCGAGAATATTCACTATATATAAAAAATTGAAAACGTGTGACATACAGTATGTCTCTACCCATGCAGAAGCTGGGATGTCTTTGGTAAAGATAATAGCATTGTGCATTTTCATGTTAAAAGAATTCAGCCAGATTTTTATTTCAGGTTCAGATGGATATTGACTTATTCCATAAAAGAAAAAAGCATTTCTACTGGCCTCACCGTGTAGCTGTAAATTAAATAATTACATCAAAACCTCTTTCAAAATAGAAACCACATCCTCTCTCAATTAGCACAAATCTACAGGAAAAGTTCAGAAAAACATGTTGTCCATGTTGGGTGCATCAAATGATCTTCATGAAGCAGGAGACAGTATTCAATAATTCATATGATATTATTTTAGTTGGGAGGCTGTGTCCAGAATGCTGCTATTCTTCAACCAGAATCCTGGCTATTAATTTTTTGTCAACATCTCTTTATACAAGAAAAATACTCTTAGGGTTAAACAAAAACTATTTCATGTTCTGTGCTTAAATGTGGAATTTGATAAAGATAAGAAGTGATTCATAGAACCTGTGCCTAAGAATTGAGACAATTGCTCAGAACAGATGGGATTCAGAAACTGAAAAACCTTAGAGGGGCCAGAAGTCAAACCTTCCTCCTTTGCTCTGGGCTTCTCTCTGTAAGCTTCTTCATTTTTTTTATTTCTACATGCACTTATGAGGAAATGACCACGCCGCAGCCTCATTTAGCATCATCGCAGTTCTAGAAAATGGCTGAGCCAAATCACTGGCCTCACAAGGAGTTATACCTTTCGTATGAAGCTAACCCTACAGCATTAAAGTGGCCAGTACAGGGAAGTGATTCAGATCTTAGAAGACAAATCATTATGGATCAAACAGATACCCAAAAAGATGACTTAGATATGTATAAACAATTCATATGTAGATAT
Source organism: Aplodontia rufa (assembly GCA_004027875.1). Classification (NCBI taxonomy): domain Eukaryota; kingdom Metazoa; phylum Chordata; class Mammalia; order Rodentia; family Aplodontiidae; genus Aplodontia; species Aplodontia rufa. The sequence goes on along the minus strand of PVKS010019811.1, from coordinate 30,722 downwards.
TTGCAGTTTCAGCATCTGTAAGACTTAAGAAATGTCTCTTATGATTGAAAGCAGGACATAGTGAAAAAATATTTAATTGAACACCATTTAAGTGCAAGTGATTTATATATTCATATAATATGAAATATAAAAAGTTCTTGTTAAATAGTCCCAAAATTTACACCAAATATAAAAGAAAATTACTAACAGATTTATTGATCTAGAAACACAAAAAATCACAAACCAGGAAAGAGTAATTGTAACAAAGTGGTTCCAATCTATATTGTGTAAGCTGGTAAAAAAAAATGCATTACATGTTTTATGAAGAACTATCAGAGAGGAGTTCAAAGGCATCAAACATAATGACATGCTAAGGTGATGGAAATGCTAATTCCCCTGACTTGTTCATCACATATTATAGACATGTAGTGAACTATCACACTGCACCCCATAAATTATGTAAGATAATTATGTGTCAATTAAAAAGAAAAACTACAGAGTCTTCAATAGGTAAATAAAGCCAGTGGTGTGAAAAGACAATACATACAAGAAAATAAACAGTTCATGAATAAACATGAAAAATCTTTTTTCTATACCAGGAATGCTAACTGAAACTGGAATATAACATTACCCATCTATCAAATAAGCCAAATTACACAGTTATATTGCAAATTTCTGGAAAGTTTATGGTGAAAATAGTATATTTCAGTATCCCTAGTGGGAATTTAATTTGATGAAACTCTTTTGTAAATCAAGTGACATAAAAAAAATTGACTTGTAGTGCCATTTCTGTTGGGGGTGTATTGAAGCCAGCTGGGTTGTTGAAGTGCAGGCGTGCATTGCTCAATCTTGTGGTCTCCATGTTGTGCCACAATGGAACCTGATATCCTTGGTGGTGGGGACCTGCCCAATATATCTGGACCTGGAGGGTATGTGCTACAGCTGGGCTGCCAGCAGGGGTCTTCGGGGTGACCTGTGTACCTGCCTGCCCAGAACCAGAGTCCTGGGACCATGAAGTGGGTGGAACTTGGGGCGAGTATCTTCTTTGGGGGGCTGTCCTGGGCACCTCCTGGGGACCTGCTAGCCCAGGACCGGAGGCCTGGACCTGCACAGCATTTGGACGCCACAGCTCTGGGTTTAGAACTCAATATAATATTCCTGTTTTAGTCAGCTTTTGTGTCACTGTGACCAAAATACCTGACAAGAACAACTTGGAGGAGGAAACATTTATTTGGGGCCAAAGGATCAGAGGTAATAATTTGTAGATGGCCCAATCCATTGCTCTGGGCCAAAGCTGAAGCAGCACATCAGGAGGAAGCAGCTCCTCTCATGGCAGTAAGGGGACCACAGTTTTACCCCCAGTGACTCACTGCTTCCAGCTATTCCCCACCTGCCTACAGTTATCACCCAGCCAGTCCAAACTGGCAAAGACTGATTAAGTTAAAGGTCTCACAATACAATCGTTTCACCTCCAAACACACATATGTCAGTCAATGTGTGTATGTGTGTGTGTTTATACATATAAATGTCATTCTTCCTTGAGTAAATAATATATAATATTTCCCTACAAAGTGAATTAAATTCATTTTCTTATCAATTTTAACACTAAATATCTGCACAAATGATTCATAAACTTTGACTCTGCATACTACATAGAATTAAAAAGCACATCCTAACAAATGCAAGAAGTGAAAATGTCCAGGATATTTGTTTCTGCTAATTAGTGAAAAGGCTCTGATTGTTGATTCTTATGAATTAAAAGTTCCTTTTCTCTGCAATTCAAAATATGTGGTGCATATTTACAGATAAGCCTACAGAGGAAAAGATGAACTTTCTCCTCATGGCTTGAAATTCTAAAATAAATGTGCCACTAGGCTGTTTTACAAATGTATATTTAGTACCAGTCAGGAATGACCCATGTATTTAAAACTCTTAATACCTAAATATGTAAGACATATTACATTTTAATAGATTAACTCTGAATTGGTTATTAAATACAGTTAATTATGAGATGTATTTACCTAGAAAGAAATTTAATAAAAAAAATACACCCTAAGGAGAAAATGCTACAACTTGATTTATTTAGAGGGGAAATAAAATGAATTCATATGATTAAAATCTAACTGCAAAGATACCAAAAGTTCCACTAATGCTAATCATCACTACTAACACAATTTGAAAAGTAAAGAATTAGATATGTTTTAACTTTGTTTACAAAACAAAAGCATTGAATTCAAGTGAAAACAAATCCTGACTGAATCAGAAAGTACCTTAACATATCCCAAAAAGATCTAATATTTTTAAAAATACAAATAAATTTTAATCCTGTAGAATATTAACTGTTTAATTATAAATCATAAAGAAGGATTATTTACTCTGGATATGTTAATCAGTAACTTGTAATGAAAATTTAATAATGTTATTAGATACAAAGTATTCTAATTTCCAACTCTCTCTAAAGTGTTTACCACTGTGTCTGAAATCCTTTATATATAGAACCTTTTAGAAAACCTACATTGCCTATCCATGATGATAAGGCTATTGAACAAACTAGGACTAATGTCCATAATTGGAAATCTTTAAAGTTTATTAAAACTTTCTGTGTACATTTCATAATCAATATTTACTTAGGACTTCTAAACAAAGTCTATTGAATGAATATAGTAATTAGTTAAGCATTCAGATATGAAATGCAATTTTTTTTAAAGAGAGAAGGACAGTGAGAGAAAGAATCAATTTTTTTTTGAGAGAGAATCAATTTTATTTAGTTTTTCATGTGGCTTTCATTGTTCTGACACTTAGTTGTGTACATGGTGCTGGGGTTTGAACCCATGTACCTGTGCATGTGGGCAAGCACAGTAACCACCGAGCCCCTACTCCAGCCCCTGAAATGCAATATTTGATGAATTAAAAATTGCAGGAATTACAAATAAAGTCCAATGGCTCTTGGTCAATATTGAAGGTAAAATCTCTTTTTAAAATATAAATATTAGCAATGAAAGTAAAGAATACAAAATTCACAAATTAGCCAGCTGTTCTTCCTACTCACTTTGTATACATCTGGCCCTCCAAATCTGTGGGCTCCATACCTATTGACTCAACCAATTGCAGATTTAAAATATTCTATGAAAAAATAGATTGTATCTGTACTGAATATGCACAGACTTTCCTCCTTGTTGTTATTCCCTAAATAATGAAGTATAACATCTATTTACATAGCACCTATATCACTTTAGGTGTTATAAATATCCTGGAGATGATCTAAGGTACACAGGAGGATGTACATGGATTATATGCAAATACTATATCATTTTTATATAAGAACTTGACTATCAATGGATTTAAGTATTCACAGAGGGTCCTTGAACTAATTTCTCACACCACAGGTACCAAGGAATGGCTGTACAATGATATGTAGATATAGATACAGATACACATATAGATATATCATATATACAAATATACATAGATATAGATATAGATACATAGCCCAGGTAAGTACCAGAAAGAGATTTAATGAAGTCAGGATGTAGAATATGATGCTGTGTGAATTTCCCTCTCTGGGCAATCATTTCAATCTTACACTTAACCCCTGACAAGCAGTGATCTCTTCCCTCCCTGTAGTACTGCCTTTATGTCTTTACAGAAATGCACAGATAATATGGAGCCTATTGGGTCTGTTTTCTGTCACTAAGCTAAAGAATTTGAGATTTGCTTATGTTATTTAATATATTGGAGGGGATGACCCTTAGTAGTATTCCATCATATAGATATATCATATGTTATCTATCTTTTCACAAGTTGATAGATATTTGTGTTGTTTCCAGGTTCTGGCTATTTTGATTAAAGGTAATATAAACATTGACCTGTAGGTTTTCTATGCTCCTGTTTTCATGGATTCCAATTTTCTATTGCTGTATCAAAATTACCACAAATTTAGTGGCTTAACAGAACACAAATTTATCATGTCATATCATTTCAGTGTTTCTGTGGGTGAAGGTCTGACACATCTTAATAGAATTTTTTGTGCAGGGTCTCACTAAACTGCAGTCAAGATGTGAGCAGATTCTAATTTCATGTAAGATTCAGGGTTCTCTGCCAAATGTATTGGTTGTTGGCACAATTTAGTTCCCTGAATTATAGGACTAAGGATCCTCTCTTGCTGGCTGTCAGGCAGAGGGTCCCTCTTCAATCCTAGAGGTTACTCACATCTTCCAACTATGTGACCCCTTCCAAAACATAGCTGTTTGCTTCTTTGAGGCAGCAAGAGAATGACCCTCTCATGTGGATTCTGATTTTAGGGTGAGACATACAATAGAGTATAAGTGGAGAAGTGACTGTCCCATCACCTTTATCACATAACGTAACCTAATCAAGTAAAGGAATAGTCCTTTTTTTCCCCAAAGATTGACCACAGTCCATCTGTAACAATTTAAGGGAAAACAAACCAAAACAAAACTCTTATGTGCATTTTCCCCCCAAACTGCAGACACCTCCAAAATAAATAAAAGATCAGGAACTCATCCTTCCCAGATACTTCCTCAGTAGCCACTTGGGGATTTCTTTGCAAAATGAAACTTTTGAAATAGATAATGCACACTCCAGGAAGTAAACCTTAAAGACATGTTATTGCATGAGGGTAGAGACCAAAGGTATACTATTACTTGCTACATTTAGAGATTCTCAGGTGGGAAATGTTGGGACTGACTCTGAGGGGAAGGGATTCAAAAGTGGACTTAGAGAGAAATTAGATATGTATATTTGTCAAAAATAGCCATGGTGTATTAATGTTAGTGGCTGAAAAACACAGTCAACAGGAAAACCTTGTGATGTTCTGGATAGGCTTCATATACTGTAGGATAATTAACAAGCAAGACAACAATTTAAATAGCACTTATTTTAGGAATGACCACATAGTCAAACCAGAAACCCAATTTCCTCAAAATTTTAAAAGAAGATTTTCTCTGGTTAAAAAAAAAAAAACACTAAAATGAGTTAGGATTTCATGTGTGTTAGCATTGATTTTCAAACGATGTATTAATGACACATTATTAATTCCAGAATACTTTAGTCATGTTTATTCATCTGAAACAACAGAGAAATTAATAATACATTCCCTGTAGATGTGGGACTTGGTGAGGATCATTCAATATTGTTAAAGTGAATCAAAGGAAAAATATCTAAAAGGAATTAGCTCATCCAAACTTGTTTTTTTTTAACCCATTACCATTCAAAGGCCTCTGTCCTAAGCTTGAAAGCTGTAAGAATAACTTAATTCCTAAGAATATGTTGCATAATTAGATGCTTTACCTTGGACTTGCCTTTAGCAATAAAGCAAAAAGCAGTATCTCACATGTGCCTATACAACACAGGTATCAGTTGGGGCTTGCTGATCATTGGGAACAGGAAAATCCAATTTAAGACTATATATTTATTACCTGCATGAATCTAGTGCTCTCCCCACAAGTTCTACAAATCTCTAAACTTATTTCTAAGTTTTGTCTATCTCAGCTCTTGCCTCCAGAGTGAGAGCTTGGTTCAGTTCCTTGAAAGGCAGATATTAGCCCTTCTACTGGTTTCTGTAAAAGAGCCCGTCATAAGAATCCATTTTGTAATTTCACTGATGATTGGAAGTTTCACAGAAGAATTAGGTCATAAGAACTATAGAGCCCTCTGCTGTCCTTTTGATTTCAATTCTGCATAAACTCTGCTGCCATCCAAAGAGGTTGTATCCTTCTATGCTTGGACCAATGCCCTATGCAGCCCCTCCCTGACTTCTTGTCCTCATTTTTATTCTCCCTCCTTTTGTCTCATAAACAAACGGTCTGCTGTGCTTCTCTGCCTTCCTTCCTTCTCCATGCCTTACCCACCTTGTTAATGATTCCGCCATTCCACCCTATGAGATAACTGCCTATTTGCAAAAGTCACAACTATTTTCACAGATGAACATTTAATCTGCTTTCTAAAGACCTCTGTGGGAAAGAAATTCACCAATTTCCAATTTTACACTTCAAATTGGTTTTTTCCTAGCAACTTTTCTGTCTTAATAAGTTACAATAAGTGTATATTCTGGTTTGTGACAGATGGTTCATCTCTAAGAACCCACAACAGTGATTTAGATGTTTTTTAAAAAACTTGCAAAAACTAAGTACCATGAGAAATGCTATTCCACAAAGTCTTTTCCTAGATGGTCCTATAAGTATTGTTCATATCTGAATGGAGCAAAATAACTTTGATCTATAATAAATGAATCTCTTTACAAGACTCCCCACTGGAGAACATGTCTCTCCATATGCAATTTGAATTGCTACTGAATCTAATTCAGGATTGCTTTGTGATATTTTATTAAATAACTACACATTTTGTGCCTGCTAAAATCAGCACATTCCTTTCAGATTACTCCTTAAATTGTTATTAAATGAAAATAAAGTATTTTAAAGTGTTATGCTAATCACTTTTCAAAGGAAGGCCTGATGTTTCCTACAATGTTAACGCTACTTGTTAATTCTGATTATTGTAGTTCATCAACATCTCTCTTTTTTTTATCCACTTCAACACTAATGGTCATATGGGACAAGGCTGAATAAGAGGGCTGGCTTAGAGTAAACTGCTAGACGTAGGTATTGAATTTGTTCACTCAACCTTCTCCTCAATAGAAGGAAATTAGGGACAAAAGATGAAAGAAAAGGTGAAGAATGGGTCCAAAATGTATAGATAACTAAGGTTTGTTTTCTACCTTATGCAATTTTATAAGCAATAAGCTTTAATCAGAAATTAACTCTACATCACAAAAACAACAGGCTGTGTGTTATGTGTGTTTATATGTTTAGTTTCTCTAGGTAGACTTAATGTAGAGTTCTCGGCATGTTTTCTCTGACCCACTGAGCTTCTACATTCAACTCTAGGTGACTGATAGAGGAAGAACAACATCCTCAGTATAAAAATCAGGAGGAAAGTGGGTTAGGGTTCTAAATATGTCATCATCTTTTACTTGTGCTATATCCTTGGAATAAAGAGAAAGGAAGAAACAGCTCAGTATTTTAAATTTATTTTTTCACTTAATTTCATTAAAATTTCCCAGAACGTTTGAACAATTTGTCTCTCAGATGAATTTCATTGAATATTTTGTTCCTGGATGTTTGTATTTAAACATATTAAAAAGTAAAAACATATTAATTACTAGGTAATTGTCTGATATGGAAAGTAAAGGAATTGAAAGCATTATTTTTAAATCAATTGCACTACAAACATTTAGCCAAAAATAAATTCATCATTTCATGGCAAACTTCTCTCGTGTCCTTGCACTTTGTTTTACATTTGTTCTGACAGGACTCAATGTTCGGATGTACATGCCAAGAGATGACACTAAACAGAAGCTGAGATCATTGTGGTTAACCTGACCATGTGAGAAAGCAAGCAGTGCCTGAATTTAATTATACACATCCCATAAATCAGAGTGAATGCTAGAATCAGGCTGAACATGTAGGCAGAAAAGTTTGATGTGTTGACAGTAAAAGGCTACAGTGAATCTTCAAAAGTGTCTATCCATTGAGAGAAGTGAAATGAAAATTTGCTCAAAAATAAAACCACTATAAAAATAAAATTTGAATTTGATCCACATGAGCTGATAACAAATTGAGGAATTTGTCCTACAGGGACAAATTTTTCAAATGATCCAACTGTTTGATTAATCCAATTTCTCTTGCTCTACAAATACAATCCTAGATTACAGCATGATGAAGAAAAGCCAAGCCATTCACTGATTATTTCATTGTTCCTTCTTATACTTCCCAATCTTTTTGCAGCTAGGTGAAGCTATGTCAGTAATTCTGGCCAATGAAATTACACATGGTTTTTCCAGAGCAAAGTGCCTAATTATAAGTGCAAGACCATTTAGTGCCTCTTTGCCTACTACATGGTTAAGAAATGCTATGTAGATGATTGAAATATAAATTGGTGGAGCCTCTATCACCCAGGGTCCTGAGGGACTATGATCTAAGCTCTCACTCAACCCCAGTTACTAGTTTACATTGTCTATGTTTCACAGAAAAAATAGTTTGTTTACGCTAATGAAAATTTAGGATTATTTTATTGCTTCAGCATATTATAACTGCAAGAACAATGAGCCATAGAACAAGACAAAGAAAGAAATGTTACCCTCCCTGTCCCTCTTCCAACACATCTTTAAAAGAAGAGCTATTCATACATCATTATGTTTACATTACATGAATATAATATTTCTGATGACAATCAGAAATATCACCCATAAGAATCACTTTTAATATATAATATTTAATACATACACACGCTCACATCTACACATTTACATGTATATTCAAATGTATCCTAAGTACTCTATATTCTGCAGAATTTAATTAAAAAAACATTGACAATCAACATATATCACAATTTCAAGCCTCTTTCTCTGCATGAATGAAATCTACAGTCACTAAAGCCAGATTGTCCTTGAAGAGATCCTGTTTAGCTATCTGTCTTCAACATCATTTGACAGATGTGATTAATTAAAAGATGCCTAGAATTGTTATTAAACTGAAAATATACAGGTAAACATCCAGAGAACACTTGCCAGATGGTCTTTCAGGAGTGTAACATAAATTCTTCATGGAAAAAAATATCCTCTGCCATCAATCAACTCTTCCTAACTACAATAAGCGCATCCTTCTCCTTGTTGCAATTGTTCTATTAATTATTTGTTGCCATATCCCTAAATTCTCTTAGTAAATGTTGTTTTTCAAAGTTGACATGATTTATGATTGGGAAAGGCAGTTTATAATATTCTGTAACCACTAGATTAAAACACCTGTTACACTGTGGGGCATGTAATGCTTCTAATCCCTATATCAGAAGAATATATGCATGATTATAGCAAGGTTGGAGCAATATACACAAACATGTGGATGCTCCAAATATAAAATCTTTGTGGAGCTAGTATGCAGTGCAAACCACAGTTGGCTGGTGAAGAAATCACTTAAAGTAATCTGGCTCAAGCATAAGTATACCCTTCCCCGGGATGTGGGAATCTGAGACACAGCAAATATCAAGTTTAATCGTTCCTTTCAGGTAACTGTTGGAAGCCAAGTGGCCTACAGTATAAAGAAGGTGAGTCTCCAGTAAGATGAGTAAAAGCTAATGCACCCAGAGAAACTGAGAATAGCTATTAAGGAAATGCTTCTGAAATTTGAGTATCTGATTCCATTTTTACTGAGGTCTAGATTCCAGAATCCTTCTGCAATGCAGATTTTAACTGGATCACTTACCTCGTAAGTCCTAGCTAATGAGCTTGAACACTAGTTCTACTACTTGTGGACAATTAAATAAAACCTCCTAAGATTCCTATTAATTGCTAGTGATTTGGAAAGGACATAGAAGTGGCTTAGATTTATTTTGGTCATTTCTGCTTCCTGTTTAATTTTGTAAATTTGCTTAACTGATGAAATCCCTCTCTGATTTGTGTCAGGCCAGGCACAGAATTCTACTTCAATCTCTTTATATAATTATTTAAAATAACTAAATGAACCTAACAACTACAAGAAAATACTATGGTTCTCAAACAAGGTATGTGTATATGGAAAATTCCACTGAAGAGCTGAAGGAGCCAGAATAGAGCTTCCAAAAATAAACTAAAACAACACAATATTCAATATTAAACTTCTGACTGCCCTATTTCAGGAATTTACTTTTTTACTAACTCTATTGCTCTACTTAGAATTTCACATTCTCCCCATTTTTCTGACCCCTGTCTTCCTGTACATCCATTTCCCCTTCTCATTTTCTCCTTTTTAGTACTATAAATTATCCTGACAGCACTTCTTTGAAATATAGCTCAAAATTCAGATTTGATGGATATGAATCCATGGAAGTAAAAACAAAACAATTTAACAGTGTCCATCCTCCTTAGATAAAGTTACTTTAGGTAGAAATTTTTCTTGCCATCACTACTACAATAAATTTACCTTTTTGTGTGTGCCATGTCGATCTTAAGAGTACCAAACCCCCAAATAAAGGTATAATGCATTCACAAAGACCATCACGGATTAGTAAAATATCTTTCATATACACATATGTATGTGCATATATACATATAACTTTCAAGTTCACAAAACCCTACTTTCAAAGTATGTATTGCATACCTGCAGGAGAAGACCAATTTAGATTAGTAAGATAACTGTTTTGCACTTCATTTTTATTAAATACATTTGCCTTCAATTATATAGGGCACTTCCAATTAGTATAGCACAGGATTGGAAACTAGAGATCTTTGGAGAAGTGCTTTAATTAACAAATATTAATAAATGTTGAAATAGAAGACAGTAACAATTAAATTATTTGCTTCTTGAAAATTTTTAAAGGGTTAGATTTTCTAAATATTAATAATTCATTTAGTAGATTAATACATTTTTACAGAGCAAAAAGGTAAAATTTAAAAGTCCATTACTAAATTATATTACCTTAACTACAGTCTAGACAGGTATTCATATATTCTCAGTGTCTGAATACTAGTATTCCTCTGGGCGAACTTTCTCAAACAAGTCATGTGGTATTTCTAATTCAAAATGTCTATTGTATATCTAAAATGTTTATAATATATTTTAAATACTCAAAATGTCAATCAACATCTCCTATGTAAGATGTCTTAGCATCATTTAAACTTTTTATTTCAAACTCTACATTCTCACTGAAATCAAGAATTAAATGTGTAACAAAGCAAATAATAGACTAAGATAAGGCACATACATTTAAGAAAGAAAAGGACTCAACCAGAACAAATGAATACATTTGCCCATGAGGCTGTCTCCATAGTGGCATAATATTCCCAAGCACTGGCCATGTGTGTCTTAACTTTTCCTTAAAAAGGTGAAGAAGAAAAACAACAACAAAAAGGTGGAGAACACCTCCAGCAAGGACAACATTTCAAACTTCTAATAGAGTACCATCAGTAATGGATTCAAAAATCCAAAGAGTGCATCGCAGATGGAAGCTTTGATAGAAATGATGATGTTGCTCAAGATTTCCTTTTAAGAAGAGATTCACTGCTCACCTATGAGGAATGTGGTTAGCTGATAATCTTCAACTATTAGTTTCTTCATGGTCTGCCTTAGCTTTTGAGCCAAGATTAAATTCTTACATTGGCTTCTACTCAAAGACCAATTAAAGCTAAGTAAAAGGCATTGAACCCAACTTAGCTTTCCTCTATTGTAAATCTTTGCTCAAGAGTTCCCTATCAGGCTGACAGAGGAATTCTTAGTATTGCATGGCGGTCAGACTGCCTGTTCCTGTTCCTTTGCCTTTCATAGATATTACCCTCCATTAAATCTTTTGCGATCTTAGTTTTGTTTCATTATATAATTTCCAGACAACATGATGAGCAGTCTGTAGTCCAGGAACTTTGGAGAAGGCAGGCAGGAAGATGGGATATAGGACCACTTACTCACTCCTCAACCAGTGAGGTAGGCTAATCCTGTGTGGAAATTGAACAGCTAGTAGATGAAACTTTCACCTGTGGCCTCTGGGGAAAATGTGCTGGTGGAGTACTATGCCATAAAGAATATGAGGATAGGGATTTTTTAACTATTTATGATGATCAGTAAATGTAAGGATAATATAATTAAATGATTTTCCTGAAGGTGGATAATGGAAAGCTGAGAGGAATTAAAAATTTTGGAAAGCTAACCATGAGAGTAAAAAGCTAATAAGAAGTTCACCTCTCATAAAATATGAAAATGGGGGCTGGAGCGGTGGCTCGGCAGTTACAGCGCTTGCCCGGCATGTGCGAGTACACAGGTTCAAACCCCAGCACCCTTGTACACAACCAGGTGTTAGAGCAATGAAAGCTATGTGAAAAACTCAATAAAAAAATTGTGACTCTCTCTGTCTCTCTCTCTCTCTCTCTTTCACTGCCCTTCTCTCTTTAAAAAACAATAAGATATGAAAATGGAAAAATCAACACCAATATTTAATAAAGTTGCTAAACTTCAAAGATGGCTAAATATTCAAGGCAGAGCTCTGCTTAAGTCAAGTCCCCAATTGTGAATTACCATGACAATGTCACAAGGCAGAGGGACAATCTAGGTGTACAGAATGTTCCTATTCCCCCTAAGAACTAACACTTTTCCTATTAAAAAATTTCTAAACAGACATTTCTCCCATTGTCCCACACAAAGCAGTAGAGATGTACTGTCAGGAGTTTCCCTGACCTCTTCTCCTGGCCATCAGACCTATAGCCAAGATTAAGACATAACAGTGCAGCTGGGATCAGGGAAATGTAAGGTCTAATGAAGGTGGAAATATACTATACCCCCAAAGGGGATATAATAGCAAGTGTATACAGAGAAACCAAGGGAGTACTTGTGAAAGTGGATCCTGAACATGCTTAATCAAAGAGTTCAGCCCAATAACTTGGTAAGGAAAAGCATCCTTTCTAGATGCAAGATATAATATTCCTTAAAAAAATAAGGAGATGGTATAAATTTGCTGCTTGGATTTCTAACAGAACCCTGGAAAACACCATAGCCCAGGATGAATGAGTTTGAAATGCCTAAGTTACTGTGGCAGATGGTAGAGGAAGAGTTTAAAAGGCTCAGGGATTTGGCCTGCTGGAATAGTTATGCTCTTTGTGGCCACAAAAACCCCAAAAAGTATTATCCTTCTCCTTGAGAAGACATAGAAAGCACACTATTTACCAGGACCATACAAGATGTGCTGGTGTGAACATCACTGGAATCACTAAAATGTTCAGTGATAGCTCCCAGCTGTAGGACAGGGCTGATGGTAGAGGCTATCACCGAAATTGGTTTGCTGATAGCAAAGGGAATGAAGGGCCCTTAAGCATGATGAGCCAGGCTGTGCAGCTTAGCTTCCAGAATCCAGTAGATTAAAATTATTTTAAGGAGCACTAAAATCAGAAAAGTAGTGGAGTTCCTGAGAGAGTTTTGAAGGTGGTCATCCCCAGGGACAAAATAGGTAGCCAGTCATCAAGGGTATTACTCAATATTTACAATAAAAAAATGAAGACAGAGAGTAGAATCACGGTTACCAGTGGGCTAGAAACTGGTCTAGTGGTGGAGGAAAAGGTACTGAGAGTTATTTAATGGATATGGAGTTTCAATCTAGGATGCTGAAAAAGTTCTGTAGATTCAAATGGTGTTGGCTGTAAAATGATGTAAATGTGTTTAATGTGAATGATTATATACTTTAATGTGATGGACATAGCATATTTTATGTTATTCATATTTCACTATAATAAACATTGTAAAAAAAAGTGAGCTAGAAGAAATGAGTAAAAGTCTGAAAGTAGTTGCTTCAATAAAATATAATGATCACCTGCCTAGTTTCTGAACCTGAGTCAGATTTCGGAAGAACCTACTAACTGAAGAGGTAAACAAATCTGCACAGGAAGACCTTCCGTGTGATGGCAATTATACAAGTAATCATCTCCCAGGTTTCCCAAAACAGACCTGTGACTATTTACTCAATGCACCGTACACCAGGGAAAGATTACCCAGATGTTTTAGAAGAGAGGGTTCACAATGTTGTTGATACCCGAAGACATTAAGTGCCATCGCAACTTACATGTTAGAGAAGAAGCATATGGGAGAAAGGTAACATGGATTCCTAATTCAAGTCTGGCTTACACTTTATAAATTTGGTTTCCACATTCACCTAGTCATAAACCCTTATTCCCCAAAGATATAATTGGGATTGACGTACTTAGCGGTTAAAGAAAACCTAGCACTGGTCTAGGGTTTACTTGGTCTGTTAAAAAGGAACTATTAATAGAAGGGATGGCCAAGAAGAATCTTCTGACAAAGCCTCTCATTCTCCCTGCAAAGAGAATTTTTTTTTAAAAAAAAGTATCACATTCTGAGGTGGATTGTGGAGATTAGTGACACTTTTAAAATCTTGAAGGGTGCAGAAATGAGCTATTCTAAACATAGATCAAATGGATCATTCACCATTTAGTTGACCAATATGGACCCCTCCATAGTTAGATGGATACTAGAGGATAATTGTAGATGATAATGTCAAGTTCAACCAAATTGTATTCTATCATACTTATCTTTCAAGATGTGGAGTTTCACTAGAACAGATTGATTTGAATTCAAAATATGGTATGTAGTAATTGATTCTGCAAACTAATGTTTTTTCTCTCAATCAGAAGAGTACCAGTGATAGAATTTACATGTAACAAAGAGCAATACACAGAGTTTTGCTGAATGGCAATGCTAATTCTCCTACCTTCTTTCACAATCTCAAAAGATATTGACCATCTCAACATCACACAAAAGATCAAATTGATTATTTGAGCACAAAGCTGATTGGGTAAGATTAGCAATTGTTGACCAAAACACTGGAAGATTTGGTAAAAACACACACTACAGAGAGTAGAAGAGAAAACTGAAGATTCCAGGAACTGCCACTTCAGAAAAGGTTCAGGGGTCCAGTGGTCATGTGCACTGAGACAAAATCTCAAAGTAAAAAACACATTGCTACATTTTGCACACCTTACTACAAAGAAGGAATCATTGTGTGTGATTCTTTCAGATCCAGAGAAAACACATTTATTCCATAAGTAAGAGCAATTTCTGGATCATATTGCTAGGTAACACAGAGGATATCAGTTTTGAGTAGGACCCACAATAAGAAAGAGGTCTGAAGGTACAAGTAAACTTGGTGCTTAAGTAATATGATTTCATCAATCTTATAGTTTTGGAAGAGTCAGAAGTAGAAAAAGCTGCAGTGTGGAGTTTGTGAATAGCCCTGGAAGAAAAAACAAAGTGTTCATCTGTATATGTTATTTGACCAATAGCTCCTGGAACATTTGAAAGACATGGTAGCCCTAAGCATATGAAACCAAGAGACATTTACCCAGAGTGTTTCAGTGTAATCTGGGTCCTATAAGACCTACTAAGTTATAAAATCAGGTGGGTCCAGGAGAAATCCATCATAAGATGGTAATGATACATCTAGAATGAAGCACAAACAAGACAAGAGGAGAAAATGGAAGCCATACAACCAGGTATCTATCTTTCATTTGTGTGAAAAGAGAAATGGTTCTAGAACTATACAGATTCTCATTCTAAATATTTACCTCATGATAACTTGGTATTTTATTTGTGAATATCCTTGTAGCTGGTTGGAGACCTGAAAGAGAAAAAGTTGGAAGATCAGACACAAGAATATCTGGGGTCAATGTACAAGGATGATAAATTAAGTGTGGACAGGGGCAGTGGCTTGGCAGTTATGGTGCTTGCCCAGCATGTGTGAGTACTTGAGTTCAAACCCCAGCACCACGTACACAGCAAAGGCTCAGAGCAGCGAAGTTCACATGAAAAACTAAATAAAAATATTGTTTCTCTCTTTCCCTCTCTCTCTCTCTCTCTCTCATTTTCTCCCTCTTTTTAAAAAAATTAAGTGTGGACAAAGTATGAACATTTTTGTATTATATTAAAGCCCATCAGAAAGTCACTGAACAACAGCATAAACAGAAGCCCAGGAGCCATTGATGTTATCTGGCTTTTTTTTTTTAACTGATCCATCATCAGTAGAGTTGTCATGACGCACAAACAAAATAAAGTGGCCAAGAAAGCTATTTGTGATCCTAATAGCACAGGCATATTTATTTACTGTTACCTTGAAATGTCCAATCAGTGAGACCAATGCCATAGCTCAGGTATGGCACTGTTCCATGAGACTAACACTCTGGTGGAAAATTGCCTACATTGGGTCTCCTCTGTACTGGAAAGGCCAGAAGTTGTTATCATGGGCATAAACACCTCTTCTAGTTATGGGTTTGCCTTTTCTGCCTGAAAAGCACCAATTAGAACTAATTTGGAATTTACAGAATGCTTAATCCCATGTAAGATGGGAATTCAACCAGGAAACCCATATTAAAATATAAAGCCTTGAGAGTGCATTAAAGATCAAAAAATCCACAGGTCTTATCCTCCACTACTCAGAAACTGGCACCCAAAAACAGCATTGGAATGGCCTGCTGAAGTCTCAACAGATGCAACATCTCTGAGGCAACTGTGCATAAGAATGGAGCGTTGTCTTCCAACACATACATTAGAGACTTGAATCCTGATGTGTCATAAGCAGGACAGTAACGTGGGTCTAAGAATCTTTTGGCAGTAGCAGGAGTAGTTTCACTTATCATCACTTCTAATGACCCACTTGGAGACTTTCTGTTTCCAAACCCAACAACTTGGATCTCTACAGATTTAGAGGCCCCAAAGAGACTTGCTTTCACCAGAAAATGTTCCTAGGAATCACTCAGCAAGAAGGGTTGCCAAATACACCAAATATAATTGATCTGGATTAGCAGGAGATGGTGATATTGCTCTTACGAGTGGGGCAGATTTAATTCTTTCAGGTCTTGCTTTAGTATTTGTTAGGTAGGACCTGAGCTGTGATCAGTCTCAGCTACTAAGACAAGAATGTTCTGAGTATTATATCCAGTTTTCTGTGAATCATGAGATTTTCCACTCGAGCTGTGGGAATCAGCACTCTTCCCAGCCCCAGATGGGCACCAAGCAACTCTATTCTTTCCTCAGCCTTGTATAGTTTCCTCATTTGTGTGTTGTAATCTGTATTCAGTGAAAAATTTAAACACTTGGACCTTTCCCTACTGTCTGCTCCATCATCTCAACCAGAATATGCCAGGCTTTACCTGGGTTGACCCTCTCTTTACCACAGCTTGATAACCGTCTCAAAGCAATAAGCTTAGATAATCATCTGAGTCACCTTGCTTGTTGCTGTTTCTCAAAGATCATTGTATGGAGTACATGTGTGTATACACATATCATAAACATGAATGTGTAACATATATAAATGTGCACACATGCATATACGCTTATATCAGCTCATTTCATATTTTGCTCATTTTTCCAGATGGTAGTGTAAATCCAGTCCCTGTTATTGCATCTTCATCAGAAGCAGATATCTTCTTATACTGCAGCATTTTAAAAATAACAATTTTCAATTAAAACACTAGTTATAGATTCCTGTTATCTCTTTTTATCAATTTTTGTTGTCACTGGAGAAACTTCCCATTAAAAGTGTCAAATTATAATTTCTCCAAACAGAGATATTTTCATGATTCCTCATATTCAAGTTGTCCTCTTTAAATATCAACTGTATTTTGAAGTCTTACTGTTCAAAGAACATGCTGACTTATGACAGACTTCCTTGTAGAATTATTTGCAATGGATCTATCTAGTTTAAAAGACAGAAAAGGCATTTTCCCAAAGGAATGTTTATAAATATATTCTCTAAGCCAGGGCAGTAATAATTTCAAAGCTTCTGGCTCAATGTGTAAATCAAATATGAAAACCCACGAGACTTTTGGGACTTTTTTTCTGCAGGATTTAATTGAAGCAGGATTTTAAATAAAGCAGGATTTAGCCAACTACAATTTAGGCTAATTCAATTAAATAAGTACATATGATTCTCCATTATGTATAAAGGCCCACTGTGCTATGAGGAGAGGGAAGGACTGACCTGGAGGCACTGACATTATTATTGTAGATTAACTGAAAACAACTCCTATATAACAGAGCATGGCAAATGTCATAAGGACGCTTCCAACGAACTCTCAGTGAGGATCAATTAGCTGTCATGAAATGTAAAATTGATATATGCCTTTAAGGTTTCAATTAAAGTTAACAGGAAAAAATTGTCAAGAGATAAAGTTCAAAGGACCAAGTTCAGCAAATACAAAAATGTGAGAAAATATTTGATAAATTCAGAGGAAGATAGATAGAGATAATCCAAATGTCTTTGATATAACCTACATGCATTGAAGTAAACTGGGAAAAAATAGGCTAGATAGTCTATGTTGAAGGTCCTTGTTACCCAGCAGAGGAGTTTCTACCTAATGATAATAAGGAGCTTTCAATAATTTTTTAATATGAGAGTGACTTCCCACAAAATTAAAAAAAAACATACAGAATGGAGAGAACAAAATGATGAATAAGAAAATCTGACCACTAAAATGATCCATAAGAAACATCAGAAAATAGGACGAAGCAAAAATATTCTACAGAACATTTTATGTAACATGAAACATTTTTAAAAATAAATAAAATTCTAAAGTAGAAGAAATAACATCAACACAAAGAGAAGTGAAGGAATATTAGGAGTAGTCTTAATCTCTGGATACAAGTTACAGAACGCGTACAATTTTTAGCAAATAAAATATAAATGTTTAACAAACTTGAAAGATTCAACTTCAGAAACAAATTAATACAATAAACAGTAAAGTTTTTTAAATGACAAAATATGACAAGTCCCAAAATTTTCAAGAATGCACAGGGGGTGGGCTGGAGCAGTGGCATGCGTGAGGATGTGCTTTCAAACCCCAGCACCAGGTACACAACAAAGTGTCTGAGCAACGAACCTCGCATGGAAAACTAAATAAAGTTGATTCTGTCTCTTTCTCTCTCCTTTAAAAAAGAAATCTAACGCCATTCACATACTGCAATAGGCAAGTATTTCCTTCTACTAGATTATACAATATGAAACATAGAAACTTTTTAGGACCATGGAGATTACAACATAATACATAAAAATAAGATTTACAGCTGGGCACAGTGGTGCGTGTCTGTAATCCTAGTGTCTTGAAAGACAGAGGCAGAGGATTTCAAGTTCAAAGCCAACTTCAGCAACTTAGTGAGACTCTGATTAACTTAGCAAGACTCGGTCTCAAAATAAAACAAATAAATAAATTTTGGAAAAAGGACTAGGGGTGTAGCTCATTAGCTAAGCACTCCTGGGTTCAATTCCCAGTACCCCAATTAGTAATAATAATAATAATAATAATAATAATAATAAAAGGAAATAAGATATAGAAAAATTTTTTATTGTTTATTTTTGGTTTTTGTTTTATGCAGAAGCTAGAGTAAAATAAAGGTGAAAAAAAGAAAGCAGAGGAAAGGGGGGTTTCTATGAAGATAGAACAGGGATAAGTATAGTAGAGGAAGTAGACTGAGAGGATGTAGGAGGAATGAGGGGAAAAGGGAAGAAGGGCGGGATGAATCTGACCTTACTTTCCTATATACATAATCTGCATACATCACAGCGTATCTCACCTTCAGGTATATCCACAAGGTACTAATTAAAAAATAAAAACTATAAATAAATTGAAGAAAGATCAATAAAGTAAAGGTAAGGGAACAGGGAAAAGGGAAATGCAAAGGGGAAAGGAAAATACTGGGGACTGAATTAGAATAAATTATATTCCATGCTTATATAATTATGTCAAAATGAACCCTAATATTATGTATTACTAAAATAAATTAGTAAAAATAAAATAAATATTGTCTCACTACAAGAAGATGTACAGAAGAGAGAACAACTCAAAAGAAAAAATAGAAAGATAAAACATCATTACAAGGTAGGTGTCTTTGGTAATCATTTGGAAAAGAAAAATAAACTGCAAAAAAGATCTGCCCGTGTAATTTTGACATTCTTATGCTTTGAGAAAGATGATGGGAATAAAAAAAGTAAATCAAATATGATCATTTGCTCTTAAGAAGCATGTTCGTAGAAGCACAAAAAAGTGTTTATGAAAATATAATGCTGGCTGTGTAGTGATCATTAACACATATACATCTAGAAAGTTTTGCTAATATGTGGACTTCACTGTGCTTACGGGGTTCTAATCTATTTAAAAAGCAAGAAGTTCTCTCATATATTAAAAGTCAGACAGCAATATTTAAAGCAATTTTATTTTATTTTTAAACTAAGTAAGACTTATTGATATATTTGGTTTAGTAATACTATTTTAAGCAATGCTAAGGGAATAATTGCCAAATGTTATAAAGACAGTTGTTTATAGTTTAGAAGTAAATTTAGAATAACTCAAATTTATGCCTAATACATAAAAGTCTTTTTAAAATTTTCTTTATAATTTATTTTATTTTAAGTCTAGGTACTAAATACAAATTGATAGAAAAGGTTTTTCTCTTTTACAATAAGAGAATTTTGAATTTTTTGAATATTTGCCATGTCAAGGTTTCACATTGATAGGAGACAGGCAGATGTGAATGATGGGAACATGAGGTTAAGGAATAAATCCATAAAATGGGTCCACGGACCTCATCCCCACATGCTTTCACTTTCAAAAAAGCAATTTACCTGCAGCCCTGCCTGACTTAAGTTGACAGGATATATTACATTCCTCAGTAAACTACCTGCTATCTACAGGAGAAATGCAGGCATAAAATAATTCCACTAAAAGGAACATGAGTTACCATGAAAGGGGGACTTTTATAACCCTTTCACAGATCAGGAAGATAAGGATAATTTCTTCTAACCGTAAAACCTGTAAAAACAAGTGCCAATTAGAACCAGTCAGCATGGATCAAAGTCATGTAGAATTGTCATCACTCTGGGGGCTTGAAAATTTGATGTCATCCTGCTGTCAGGAAAAATTCAAGAGGTGGTCAGGGATGGCAGAAGGATTTCAAGTTTGATGCCAGCCTCAGAGACTTAGCGAAGCTCTCTCTCAAAGTAAAGATACCAAAAGGATCCAGCTAATGGCTCTGCGATTAAATACCCCTGGGTTCAAGCCCCAATACACACACACACACAAAAATCAAGAGGTGGACCTCAGCGGACTTCCTGGAAACTTCCCTGGGACGTCAATAAAACTGGAGGTCAGGATGGTCCTGGAGCCATGGCTCAGCAAGTTTCCATACTTGCCTCGCATGTGTAGGGAATGGGGTTCGAACCCCAGCACAATGTACACAACACAGTGTCTGAGCAATGAAAGCAAAATGAAAAACTAAATAAAAATTCTCTTCCTTTTCTCACTGTCCTCTCTCTTTAAAAAAAAGAAAAAGAAAAAACTGGAGGGCAGGTCCTCTCTGAGAGGACCCACTATCTTCCTTAAAGGGTCCCCTATTCCTTTTCCATCCCTTCCAATAAACTCACAGCTGGTACTGAGAAAGTCTGAAATGTTTCTAAATAGTAAGAATAGAGGGTTTGAAGAGGGGAATTAGCTGCCTCAATTTCCCAAAAGGCCCCAGCCCTGTAATACCATGAGTCTATGTATAATTTAAATTGAAATCTCAGGAAATATATTTGAGAAAAGGTTTTTAATTAATTGGATGGTAACTAATCTTGAGAAACATAAAAAAAATTCAGTTTTTCTATGTCACAGAGTGTTCAGAAAAGCAGAATTTTTCTAACACACTTATTGCTGACTTTTTAGTTGGTACCAGAATAAGATCCTGAAGTTAAATCATTATCACTGAAATAACTGAATCATTGAGAAATTTGTAATCTATAACATACAAAAGTTTAATACAAACATTTTATAGATAAAATATACCATAAAAAGCAACAAATTATTGAATCTTTCTGAAACAACATATAATATTTAAAAGTTATTATACTTCATAGGCTAGATAAGAAAAAAAATCAATGCTTAGTGTTGAATTCACCATTAGAAGCATCACTCTGATGTATATGTAATATCTAATATAGTCTGTATTGCAAAAAATCATAAATTGAACATATATGAATATGGGAATTTTACAACACTTCTTCCTAACTATAAATCTAAAACTAGAAACGTCTTAAAGGCAGTTTTCTACTTCAGAATTTGCTTTCAAGCCAGGAGACATCAGATGACTGCTTCAAAGCCACAAAGCTAGAAAATGAGCAGGAAGATTTATGATTGTTTCTTTTTTCCTAGGATAGCAGGGTTTCAGTCAACTTTGCATCACTGTGACAAGAACAACTTAGAGGAGGGTCAGTTTGTTTGGGGCTCACAATATTAGAGGTCTCATGGTCCATCTGATTCCATCGTTCTTGACCCAAGGTAAAGTAGAACATCTTGGGGGAAGGGTGTGCCAGAGGGAAGCTGCTCCTCTCAAGGCAGCAAGAAAGCAGGGGATGGGGAGAAGAAGTCACAGAGATGCATCATACCGGAGCACACGCCCATTGACCCACCACCTCCACATCCCCGCCTACCTAGAGATACCACCCAGTCCACTCTATGATGGACTGTTCAGGTTACAGTTCGCAGGAGCATTTCACCTCTGAATATTTCTCCTTTAGCAGGAATTCTGGAGGGATACCTCATACCCAAACCATTAAAGTACTATTTCTATTACACCATGATATCTTCCAGAATTAATTAAGGGCCTTGATTTTAACTTGTTTCATTAAAAAGGTATTTTACACTTTAGAATAAAAATTTAACAAATTCAACCTAGAAAAAGATGATAATATTAGTATATTGTCAGTATTTATTATTATTATCATCATAATTTCTTTGGTTGTAAAATATGCTTATTTCTAAAATAACAAAGAAATTTATTCAATAGAAATTAAAGATAAACACTATACTGATCATTGATTATACTTCCTAATAGTGTATAAAGTCAATATTAGTAAAGCTCAGGGATATTCTCTAGCTCCCTATCATCTATCTTGCCAGCTAATAATAATAAAAATTATGTCCAAAGAACAAGAAGGCTATACTAAACAACTAAATTACAGATGTCATTTGCCAATTGTTCTGTTTTATTAAGAGATCTGAAAATGAATTTCAAAAGATACATACAGAAAACAATAAAAAAAGAGTATAGAGGTCTTTTCATCTATATATTGATAGACTTGGTGTACAATAATCATACCTTATATCTATGTCTAATACAGCTTCATCTGTTTTATTTTTAAAGTGTCAAAAGCAATCCAAAATATTTTTTGAATTTTACGTGTCTATCAATTATTCATAAATTTGAAGATTTTATTGTGTTTTTATTTCTTTTTATTTATTTAACTGTTTGTGAATATTTACCTTGTTCTGCTTTTTTGTTTTGTTTTTTCTTTTTATGTAGCACTAGAGATTGAACCCAGGACCTTACATTTGCTAGGCAAACACTCTACCACCGAGCTATGTTCCCATCCCCATGTGATATTTTTATATGCCTAATAATATTTTATTCTGGAATAATTATAGCAATATGTAAATACATGTATACATAAATAAAGTTCAGAGTACAATTAATAAAGTTCATATAAAATTTTTATTATTTCTTGCCAAGTATCTATACTTGGTAAGCAAGCATTGTCAGATATTTTAAACTAGTTCACCCAAACTCTAAATCTATTTTGTCAGTTGCTTTAAAACATTACAAACACATATAATGTGCATCATTATTGATATTTTTTAGTGGAATTTCTAATTGATAATCATGCTAAATCTAATTAATCTTGCACTATTCCAGAACTTCCGTTTTACTGAAGAGGAATATAAACCAATAGAAAACAGGAAAGACCAAGTCATGGATCCTTCTAAAGAGCCCTCTTAGAGAAAAATTCTTTTGCTCTGAGTTAGTAATTTCCAGAAATTGATAATCTCGGGTAGTTCTTGATATTAAAAACATGATAGCTACCCCTCTTCAAGTATAGATTTTTAAAAATGTATCCCAGAATTTAATGTACACATGAATCACATGAGCATCTGACTAAAAATGCAGATTTTGACTCACTGGGTCTGGGATGAGCCTGAGATTCTCCCTAAAGAGCTACCTGGGTGATAATGTTGCAGCTGTTCAAGAGTCAGACCTTGAGTTGCAAAAAGTAAAACACAATTCCCTTCCCTTCCTCTTCTCTTTGTTTTTCCCAACCCATGTAAGCTTCAATAGTCCTACAAATGTGTTTCTGACATTCAATAAGAAATCAGAATGCAGTTCATTAGAGTAAATGAATAATCGTCTTTCTTCCAGTGTTAGGATTTTACCTTAAATAAAATTGGAATAGTAGCATTATACCACATTTCAGGCTATTATAGGTTAAATAGGCTCTACTTGACTGATTTGTAATTTAATTACCATTTACAGCCTATTTCTTTGGGAACATAAATCCTAAAATCAAAACATTTGTCTTAATAACGAGCACTTGGAATACCTATTTATAAATTCAAATTCTACTATAATTTGTAAATCCAAATAAAAAATAAAAACCCAAATGTATCGGGAAAACATTATAATAGGCCAGGTAAAATGCTATGATATGTGGTAAGTATTTTAAAATAAAACCCACAAATTATATTAAACCTAACAGTTTATAATCTAGAGGAATTATGGAAATAACAAAAGGGGGAATTAAGTTATAAAGTGAAACATTAACAGTTTATAAAAATAAAATTTACATAGCAATAGGAATATATCACATTTCTTACACATAATAAAACATTTTAGTTAAATTATATATAAATCAAATACTGATTGAATACCTCTATTCTAAAAAATGGAAATAGAAAACAAGGCACATCCAAGAATCTCTCAAATAAGGCTATCTAACAAAAATTTTAACAAGCGGAATCAATGCAACAGGAGAGCTATTATTATATCATCCTGAGCACATAGATATGAGAAATTGTGCTCCCTAAACTCAAAAGAAGGCTACATTAAGGAAGAACTTGGCAGGATCTTGAAGGACAAGTGGCGACTTTAATTGAAGGTGGGAATATCATTAACCAGACCACAGAGATTGAAAAATGTTTTTCATATGTAGGAATTAGCAAGTAGGTCATTGAGAGCCTATCTCCGAGCAGCTGGGATGGGCTATCCCGGGAGAGGCTAGGAAGGTGGACTATGTTACAATCAGGAAGGATTGATGCCAGGTTAAGGAATTTAGACTGATCCTCAGGGCTCACCATTGGTCTCACTACCTAATGTGTTACATGGAGGACACAAAGATTCTCCAAGGGTGCACAGATAAATGTCCATGTCCACATACGCTTGTCTAAAAACTAATTTGAGAAAAAGAATAAAGTGCATAGCAGCTTCCTTACACTTCTCCCTCTTTTAAAATACCTTAATGCAATGCACTGCCTCAGGGAGTAAAACTTTCCCTGAATCAAACAAATATGATAGTTGATAAAATTCTTTCAGTGTTGGGAAAAAAATTCTAATATCTGCATAACAAAGCTGGTGGCAAATCACATGCTTTCCATTTCTTTGTTCTCAATGATATTAAAGGAAAATCTAAATGAGTTGCCACATGATAGAGCATTTAAAAACTGTATTATGGGGATGGAACAGTGGCTCAGTGGTTGGAACACTTGCCTGGCATGCATGAGGACCCAGGTTCAAACCCCAGCACCACATGCACAACTCAGTGTTGGAGAAACAAAGGCCAGATAGAAAATAAATAAACTGAAAGCTCTCTTTCTATTTCTCTCTTTTTCTCTCCCTGTCTCTTTTAAAAAAATAAAGTAAATAAAATAAAAACTGTATTGTATATTGGATCACCACATGATTTTTGGTATACAACTCTAGGACTCTATGCAGCCCCAAAATGAATGATATCACAAAGAAAAATGAAGATAAAATATTTCTTCCATTTATAGTTATTTAAATATTTGATGAAGTTTTCTAAGTATTTCTATGAAAAATATAGAAAAAGAAATGCACCAGACCATGTCTCCTATCAATTAGTAATTAGTAATTTTTCCTTCTAACTATAAAAATAATTAAGAAAATTCTAATAAATTTATTTAAAAGACACATTGCCAAAAATATTTAAGTGAATATTAATGAATGTATCTTAAGCCTGAATATTTCTGCCTTGGTAGTCAAGAAAAATGAATGTTTACATGATCAGATATGAGTTTCAAAAGTACAAGTCTACAGATAGTATTAAAAATTAAAGGGAATTTTTGCTCCCTGGGAGGCAAGCACTCAGGACATTCTGAAACCTGCCTGGAGGACCCCAGCCACTGTGTGAGCTCAGACTTTGGGTCCTAGACCAGCAAGTGCCCAGGACACCCTGAGGATCCCAGCTTGGAGCCACCCAGCCACAATGCATAGCCACCAGGTCCAGATATATTGGGCCCATCACTGCCACCAAGGATCCCAGGTCCCAGCACAGCATACATGAAGGCCAATCTGTCCCACCCAGTGCTTCCAGGACTACAAGACCCAGTGATGTACCCCTGCTGTGGTGCTTCAACAATCCAGCAAGCTGCCCCACAACCCCACTAGGTTCCAGATTCACACCCTGGAGCCCAGATAAAAAATGCAGAAAATGAGGCTACAGGCAGAAGTAGCTTTCTGGAAGAAGGTCGTCAACAGAGAGGTAGTGTCTGACGTGAAGAAGGACCTGGAGGCTTGCCTTGCTTCCCCAAAGAAACCTCAATTCCTGAAGAGGTCCAGAAGAAACTCTTCAAAAATGATAAATCAAACTAGAAAACTCTTATCTCAAATCCACAACTCCTCTACCAAGGAGACCATGGGCAGGGGCAGGGATGACAACCTAGAAAAAATTATCAATGATCTGATTACTAAAAGGAACAATGAGCTAAAAGATTTAATGAAGAGAGTAAGTGAGAAAACTCAATAGATGAATAACTGTATTATCAAAGAAACAGATATACTGAAAAAGGAAGTAACAGACTAAAATCTTCAGTCAATCATATCAGAAAAAAATGATAGAAGAATTTAATAATAGACTAACTTCTATAGAAAATAGTACCTCAGGTCTTGAAGAAAGAACTTCTGACAATGAGGACAGGCCGAGTAAGCGTGAGTGCATGGATGACAAAAAGAAAACAAAAACTCACAGAGCATAAGCAGTATTTTCAAAATGTCTGGGATGAAATCAGAAGTAATAATTTAAGAGTAATTGGGATACAAAAAGAAATCAAACCAAAAACAAATAGCATAAAGTATGCTCTCAATGAAATAGTTAAAGAAAAATTTTCCCATCTCAAAATGGAGTCAGATATGCTCATCCAGGAAGCTTACAGGACAACCAATAAGCCTAATCAAATGAGAAGTATACCAAGACATATATTCAAAATGTGTAATAGGAAAATCAAGGAAAGAATCAAACTGCAGCAGAGAAACGCTAAATCACATTCAGAGGCAAAGCATTAAGGCTCACGTCTGACTTTTCAACTCAGAATCCAGAAGCAAAAAGATCCTGGAAGGAGATATTTCAATCTCTGAAAGACCACAACCTGCAGCTAAGAATACTACACCCAGCAAAACTCAGCTTCAAATTCAAGGGGAAATAAGAATATTTCATAATAAGATAAAACTTGCAGCATTCATGAACAGAAAACCAGCATTAAAAAGAAATCTCAAAGATAAACTCCAGATAGAAGAACAAGCAAACTATCCTCAAAACCCACAAACAGTGAAAATTCAATAAAAGTACTTGCTATCAAAAGACAACCAAGACATCACAGAACTTACTAATAAAACACAATGATTATAAACCACAACCACATAACTATCCTAACACTGAATGTAAATGGTCTCAATGCATCAATCAAAAGACACAGATCGGCAGATTGGATCAAAAAGCATAATCCATCAATATGTGTTTACAGCAGACCTATTTTACAGCCAATGACTTCCATATATTGAGGGTGAAAGGATGGAAAAAATCCCCAGACTTACAGTCAAGAAAGCAAGCTGATGCTGCAATACTTTTATCTGACAAAGTAGATTTTATCTCAGAAGAGATAAAGAAGGCCACTACATCATAGTATAGGGACCAATACATCAGGAAGACACAATCATAGTAAATCTCTATGCTCCAAACACCAACTGTCCCAAGTATATGGAAAAAATACTCCATGATATAAAACCACTTATGGGCCCCAACATGATAATACGGAGAGATTTTAATACTGCTCTATCAGCAATAGACAAATCATCAAAGTAAAAACATAATAAAAAGATCTCCAGCATAAACAACTCCAAAAATCAAATGGGATTAACAGACATGTATAGAATATTCCACCCAGATTTCCTGAGTTTATCTTTTTCTTCTTAGCAGCACATGGATCCTTCTCCAAAATAAATCATATTCTAGTTCACAAAAGAAACCTCAGCAAATATAAAAAAGTTGATATGTTCTCATTTATCCTATGAGAATGCCATGCCATGATCCTAGCAATTAATAGCAAAAATTATAGCAGAAAATACATATATTCATACTGATTGAATAATACCCTAGTAAATGAAGAATAAATCCAAGAAGACATGAGAGCAAAAATCAAGAAATTCTTTGAAGCAAATGAGAATGATTAGATTACAGGATATTGAAACCTCTGGGACAGCATGAAAGCATAATTAAGGGGAAATTTTATAGCACTGAGTGCCTACCTTAAAAATCAGGAGAGATCCCAAATAAATCAGCTTATGTTCCATCTCAAATCCCTTCAAAAAGATGAACAACCTAATCCCAAAGCTAGAAGGAGTGAGCAGATAATTAAGGTCAGAGCTGAAATGAATGAAATCTAAAACAAAGAAAAAGAAGATTGAACAAAACAAAGAAAGAGCTGGTTCTTTGACAAACTAAATAAAATTGACTGAACCCATAGCCAATCTCACTAAAAGAAGGAAAGAAATAAAGCAAATCAACAAAATCACCAACAACAACAAAAAAAGGAATGATCACCACAGACCCCACAAAAATGCAACAGATCATCAGAACACATTTTGAAAAACTCCACTCCTCTAAATTAGATAATCTGCAAAACATGGACAAATTTCTAGACACATATAACATCCCCAAATTGACACAGGCTGATATTGAAAGCCTAAACAGCCCAATAATAGGCACTAAAATCAATATAGCAATTAAAAACCTTCCAAAGAAAAAAGCCCAAACCTGATGGATTTCCTGCTGAGTTTTACCACACCTATAAGGAGGATTTAACACCTCTTCTTATTTGGCTATTGAAGAAATTGAAAAGGAGGGAACTCTCCTAAACACTTTTATGTGAGGCAACTGTAACCCTCATACCAAAATCAAACAGACGCACAGGAAAACAATGGAAAGAAAACTACAGACTAATATCCCTGATGAACACAGATGCAAAAATCCTTAAAAAAGGTCTGCAAATCACATTAAAAAAACACATCAAGAAGATAGTACACTACAATCAAGCAGGCTTCATTCCAGGGATGCAAGTCTGTTTCAACATATGCAAATCAATAATGTGAATCATCAAATAAATAAAATTAATGATAAATTATATGATCATCTCAATTGATACAGAAAAGGCCTCTGATAAAATCTAGCACTCACTCACTTATACTCAAAACTATGAAGAAGATAGGGATCAAAAGAACTTAACTACGTAAAGGCCATGTATGACAAACCCACAGCTAGTATAATACTAAACAGAGAAAAGCCAAAATCATATCCTCTAAACTCAGGAACAAGACAAGGCTGCCTGACCTCACCAATTTAATTCAATATATTCCTTGAGACTGTAGCCAAGGCAATCTGGTAAAAGAAGGAAATCAAGGATATAAGAATGGGAGGACAGGAATTCAAACTACCCCTTTTTGCTGATGACATGATCTGTAAGACACAAAAAACTCCATAGAAAAATGATTGAGTTTATAAACAGATTTAGCAAAGTGGCATGCTACAAGATCAACACCCATAAATCAATAGCTTTCCTATACAAAAACAATAATAGGGCAGAAAATGAAATCAGGAAATGGGTCCCAATCACATATCCTCAAAAAGAAAAGAAATACTTGGGAATTAATCTAACAAGGAACATAAAAGACCTCTACATTGAAAACTATAGAACACTGAAGAAATAAATTGAAGAAGAGCTGAGAAGATGGAAAGCCATTCTATATTCTTGGTTAGACAGAATCAATATAATTTAAATGCCCATTCTGCTGAAAGGGCTGTACAGATTTAGCACAGTCCCCATAAAGATACCAATGTCATTGTTTACATATATAGAAAAAGCAATTCTTAAATTCATTTGGAACAAGAAACCCAGAATAGCCAAAATATTACTGAGCAAGAAAGACAAAACAGGTAGATTAACAGTACCAGATCTGAAATTATACGGCATACCTATAGACACAAAAACAGCATGGCGTTGGTATCAAACACACATGAAGACCAATGAAACAGAATAGAAAATTCAAAGACAAACCCACAAATTTTTAAACTTCTGATCTTTAACAAAAGGGGTCAAATATAACATAGAGAAGAGACAGCATATTCCACAAAAGGTGCTGGACAAACTGGACAGCCACATGCTGAAATTAGATCCATATCACTCACCTTGCATAAAAATCAAATCAAAATGGATCAAGAAACTAAGAATGAAACAAGCTACAATACAATTGCTGGAAGGAAAATTAGGAGAAAAATTCCAGCACACGGGAGTAGGCAACAACTTTCTCAACAAAACTCCCAAAGTGAAAGAATTAAAGTCAAGAATTGATGAGTGGGATGTCTTTAAACTAAAGAGCTTTTTCTCATCCAAGGATTTGGTCAAAATTGTCAAGAGAGAACCTACAGAATGGGAGAAAACCATGGCTGTGATTCCTCTGAGGGGACTAACATCCAATATTTACAAAAAGCTAAGAAAAAACTTAATATCAAAAATAGAAGCAATAAAATCAATAAATGGGCCAGAAAGCTAAATAGAAACTTCTCAACAGAAGAAATTGAGCAAGCCAATGAATACATGAGAAAGTGTTCAAAATCACTGGTAATCAGAAAAAGCAAATCAAAACTACCTTAAGATTTCACCTCACTCCAGTCAGACTTGCAAAGATGAAGAATGTAAACAGTAAATAGCAGATGTTGGAGGGGTTGTGGGGAGATAGGAACACTAGCATACTGTTGGTGGAATTGCAGCCTGGTTTAGCCATTCTGAAAAACAGTGTGGAGACTCCTCAAAAATTTAGGGATGGATGTACCATACA
>PVKS010019810.1:0-37512 GCA_004027875.1 Aplodontia rufa | reverse complement strand
GGGGGGGCTGGAGGGACAGCAGAGAAGCTCTTCAAACCGACTCAAAAGTAAAGGCTCAGAGACTCATCCGCTCGCGGACACCCAGAAAACCAAGACAGAGGCAAAACCAGATTGGCACGGGGCTCCCCCCACGTGCTTCCAAAGCACGGAGGGGGCTCTCCCCTTTGCCCAGGCCTTCAAAACGAAGCCAAGGTCTGCGAGCAGGGGCACAAACCCTCGGCGCACTGAGCCAGCAGGCTGAGCGCCTGGGAAACAGCACTCTGCATACTGAGCATCTTTTGTTAGCGTTTCCCTTTTCCCAGTTTAGGGTTTGTGGCCCAATTCACAATCCTGAGACTCCACACAGCAATCAAGAGGGTGGGCTTCTGGGACACAGGCCTGCAAAGCAACAGAAGGGAGGGCTGAGAAGCCATGGGCCCTTGTGGGGAGGGGTCCACAGATGACCCGGGTGAGCAGTCCCACTGCAGAGCTGACTGACATTGCTATTCCTCTCACAAAAGGGGCAAGATGGTTGTCTCCTAAGTCTATGTCCAAAACAGCATGTGCTTCACACACAGGCAGGACAGAAGCTCCTTGCTAATGACAGCTCCCTTTCGCCCATTCGCACTTCCAGGCTGTAGGTAACTGAAACTAAGAGCCACGAAGAGCCCAGGACAAAGGGGGCTGGCACTCACGAGGGAACTGAACCTGCCCCTACCCAAACCACGAGGGAAACACAAGCACCCAGAGCTGCTGTGAGTTATGGATTTTAGGCCTGTGCTAGAGGCAGCTAATGTTGGACACAAGAAAGACAGGGATGAGCACACGTGGGGCTAGAACCAAAGTGGTGACCTTAACCGAGGGACCTGCCTCTCTGAGCCTCGGTTTCTTCATCTGGAAAATGGGACTGCTGACTGTCTCTATCTCCAGAACGATTATGCACGCTGCAGAACATAGAGGAGACTCAGTA
Organism: Aplodontia rufa; assembly: GCA_004027875.1. Taxonomy (NCBI): domain Eukaryota; kingdom Metazoa; phylum Chordata; class Mammalia; order Rodentia; family Aplodontiidae; genus Aplodontia; species Aplodontia rufa. The sequence goes on along the minus strand of PVKS010019810.1, from coordinate 36,563 downwards.
AAAGGGGGGACTGAACTTCCTATTAGCAATGATAAACAAGGGTGCCAACAGCTGCATGGGAGGACCCAACAGGAATATGTAAATGACCTGCCAAACTTCACCCGTGCCACTCAATAACCAAACAGGTACCCCAGCAAGAAATGCTGTCCTCGGGATAAGCCCAGAGACCCCTTCTCACTCAGAGACCCAGAGCACTCAAGACTCGTAAGCCCCACCAAAGAATGGCCCCACCAAAGAATGGCTCATTCTTATAAATGCCCTCCTTGATTAATTTAATTACACACAAATGTCTCAGAGCATCCACGACGTGCCAGGTGCCATGGAGAAGGCAAATTTTTATAAACAAGCTCCCTGTCCTCAAAAAACTTCCATTCTACAATGGGAGGGACATCCAATGGGAGGGACATCCCAGGGGAGAAACCTCTCAGCTTCCAGACAATAAAGCACCAAAGGAGGCGGCAGGTAGGAGGGCAGTCAGGGAGACTTCCCGGAGGAGGTGAGAGCTGTGCTCCACCTTAGGGAAGGTCAGGGTGCAGGAGGGGATGTGAGGATGGGCAGCACAGAGGTAGAAGGCGGGGCGGGTGGGAAGAGACCCACCTGTGGGGACAGGTTCAGCGTGGGACACCTGCACTACATACAGGACGGATGTGAGATACTAATGCGTGCTGAGAGGGGCACAGAGGCAGATTCGATGCTTTCAAAGCTGCAGCTGAGTCTTCAGACTGTCTTCACCAAAGGGTCAGCTCTGCTGAGTCAAGGGGCCTTCTGCATAGTTAACTACAGAGACTTCAGGTCAACCGATGGTTCAGGGTCAGAGCGGCTGCTGAGAGCAGCCAGGATCCGACCCTCGCTCCCCAGGGTGCAGCAGGGCAGCTGCAACTCGAAGCCATACCTAGCTGTGCTTTACAACTCTCGATGGTCTTGTCCAGGTTCAGCTGGAACCTGCTGCGGATCTGCCGCTTGGGAGAGATGAGAGGAACGGGGGCCAGTTGCTGCTGCACGGACTCGCTCAGCTCCTTCAGGTCCATCTCGGCTTTGCTGCGATCTGGAAGACATCACCGACCCCTGTAAGCCCGGGTATTGGGGCACAAGCACTGCTCACCTCCGAGCTGGCTCCCGGCTACGGCCCAGCACACGCGCATGTTTTAGAACAAAGCGTAAAACCGTTTTTGGGCATCAGTCCCAACAGTATCACCTGCCCGACAACACGGGGTGACCGGAAGATAATGGCCACTCAGTACCCGTGGCAGGCTGACTCCTGCTGGCAGCTTGCGAATGTGAACTGGAGAGCCCCAGGCTGGTGGAACTGGGCATCGTTTGGGATCCTCCAAAGCCAAAGGATCCTTTCAAAATCAGCACGAAGAGCCACACCTGTCGGCCAAAGTGTGCCATTAGCTCCAAGCCCAGGTGAGGGAGGGCCAACCCCAAGAGAGGCCCAGAGCCCCTGGAGGGGTGCTGATGTGGGGGCCCTGGCTGCCCGGCCACCACTGAGGCTCCCCTTCCCGGTCCACTCGTGGGAAAGGAGAACAGGAGGGAGGCGGTTCTCCCACCTACGCTGTGCCCTCCCCGACCTGAAGGCCTCTGTGGAGAACAGGTGACTGGATTCGTCCCGTACAGTAACCTGCGGCAAACAGGTCTTCTCAGGTAAGAAATGAACTTCCTCAGCCTAATTCCCAGGCCAGAGCCCTCTGCAGTGACCTCCTCCACCCCAAGTCCCCTCCCTCATTTGTCCAAGGTGGACCAGATTCCCAAGGGCCAGGGAACTCGCATTTCTGACACTGCTTCCCCACCTCTTCTACTGCTTCTCATCCTAAAAATATCCTGCGAACTAAGGTGGCCGTAAAGGACCCTAAAGCAGTGAGAGACATTGCAGGGGGCACCCTGCCTTTCACGAGGCCTGCGGGCCTTTGGCATCCCCTCCGCCCCCGCAAACCCAGCCAATCCCAGCACAGCAGGTGGCACCTGATAACAGGAAAGAGGAGAAGCCACCTGGGAGCCTGTTCCACCAGCTGTGGGCTCATTCCTGGACTCCCCACCTCCCTGCTGACCCCCACCCACAGCCACCCATGAGGCTATTAAAGAGGCCCCAGGAGACAAAGCCCTTCCCGCTCACCAGGAAGGGCTCTAGCACTGCACACCAAAAACTCGACCCTTAAAGTGACCAGAAGCAGCTAGGTCCCATAGCACCCCCACGTCCCATGCATAAAATCAGAAGCGACAAATCGCTCCAACTACATTTACAACCTAATGATCACCACCAGGGTAGGACTGGGAAGAGCTCTTTCCCCAGTCACATATGGGAGTTGACCCCCGGACCTGGAAGAGTCTGAAGGGCTCAAAGTAAAGAAAGATGCTGCCCCTATAATTCAAGAAGAGCACCCCAAAGTCCAGCGGTGCGTGGGTGTTCTCCATGTGCATGTGTCCACACGCTGGCTGGGAGACCTCGGAAGGTTCATTCCACACCACTGGAGGAAGAACCAGACCAGGGTTTACACCTGCCTTCACCTGCAGGCAACGTGGAGGAGCTCGCAGAGGAGACAGGGCGACCACTGACCGCGCAGCCGCCCCAGCTGCAAGCGAACTGCCCGTGCAGCCTGAGCGGACCCCAATGCCGCGTCGCCCAGACGTGTTTTAATGGCAACATGGTAAAAAACTAAAACCAAAATGAAAAAACACACAGCTACATCGTGATGCAGCCTGGGAGAGGACCTGGGAAAAGCCCCTGGGAGGCTCTTACGGGCAGCTGGGGTGGAGCACCGTGTGCGACTGCCCAGAACCACAGACCCGAGCGCCCGTGAAAATGCAGCCCAGGAAGCTGAACTCCTGACCGCTCATAACCAAGGACTCCCCACTCGATCAGCTGCTGCCATGTTTGTTCCCGTGAAGAATAAAGCACCAAGCGTGGGGGCTGAGCTCAGGCCCAAGGCCTCCAGGACCTGAGCATTTTGCCATCAGCAGGATTTCGGCTTTTCTCTCTTCCACAGGGAGAAGGACCTGCGTCCCCTTCTCATCTGGCTCCTGGCAGCTTATCAGGACTCCTTCCACCCCTGCCCTTCTATATTGGGACGATCTTCCGAATCCACCCATGCTGCCAGCATTTTGAACTTTTCAGTTGAGATGTAGACAGCTCAGCCTATAAATGGAAGCCAGGGATTTAAAAAAAAAAAAAACCCCGTGCAAAAGAAAGCCGCACGATCTTCCATTTCTGCAGGGAGCACAGATCAGTGCAACTACTTTAGAGGGCAACTGGGCACCGGCTCTCAAAATGTCAACCGCAGAAGGCCTCTGGCCCACGGCTCCCCTTCCAGGAATTCCTCCTAGGGAGGCCTTCCCGCATGGGCAAAAGCAGTCCTCACTGCAGCTGTCCTCAGAAACCAAGCACGCACAACCACCTAGAATTCACGAACAAGGAGCCCGGACAAACAGTTAAATATGTACATATTTATGTTTACATATATCCTCTGTTCTAATGCACGGACTTCCAGGAGCTACAGAAGTGTGGCTCCTTCGAGGAGGGACATCATGGGACCTGGCAGGTGCTACCTATCCATCAAAGCCCAGCAGCGCTCTCCCCTCCCCGTTCACTGTGAGGAAAATGAGCCGACCTCTGGGCCAGCTCTGCACGTGCTCTGAAGCAAGGCCTCATCTCCAAGGGGCTTCTCCACCCAGAAACAAAGGTGGCCGCCTGTGGACGACACTGCGGAAACAGCCATGCAGAAAGGCGGGGGGGTGGGGGGGGCGTGCCCTGACAGCTCGCCGCAGCTCCCTCAGCATCTTCAACGGAGCACCGGGGCACACTGCTGTCACCACCAGGTGTCCTGAACTGCTGGCTGCGTCCACCCCAGCACGAACGCTGTACAAGAAGCAGACGGAGCCCAGAGGGGTCCAGGAGTGGGCGCAGTGCCTCTCGGCAAATTTCAGGAGCACTTCTGGATGTATGATTTATCACTGCCATTAAGTCACAGAAGGGGGCCCAAAAAAACCAGCAGGCTCAGCTTCTTGTCTGGAAGAGTAAAGAAGAGGCCCGGAAAGCAAATGAGCGGGTGAGAACTCACGGCTCCCCACCTGCTTCGTGTCCAGGAACCAGGATTCGTTAAGCACAGGAAACCAGCTGACAACACGGGGGCTGGCTTTCATATTTTCAATTATATTTGGCCCAAGTAGAGTGATGTTTTACTTTTAAAGCAAGTGATGACCAGCTTTTATTGTGTTTAATTTCTCTGGAAGGTAGTGGGGACAGGGGGCAGGCAGGGACTGGGGATGAGTCACATCCCCAGCCCTTTGCTGAGGCAGTGTCTCATTAAGTTGCTTAAGGTCTGGCTAAGTTGCTGAGGCTGGCCTCAAAACTTGGGATCCGCCTGCCTCAGCCTCCTCAGTCACAGGATTACAGGTGAGCACACTACTGCACCCAGCTCCAGTAGCCAACTTTTAAAAACTTGGAGACTACATGTAAATACCTGGAACTTTATTTTTCTTTAAATTTCAAACACAGGTTCAACGGGCAGGCGCTTCCTCCTTTGAAAAAGTGTTTTGCCCTGTGTGACCACTGCCCAGAGGTCACTCGGGCCCTGACCTCTACTGCTGGGCTGACCTACCCAAGAAGCACCGGAGGCTCCCAGCCCAGGGCCCTTGAAGACCTAACACAACCCCGTCCTGTAGCCCTGCCACTCATGACAGGCACAAGATCAAAAGCCAAACTGCTCTGAACCACGTGGGATGGTGGGTGGGTGACTTTGCCTCTCTGTGCCTCAGCTTGCTGCTTTTCTTGTTCTATTTTTTAAGTCGTTTTGATTTACAGAGAGTAGAATTCACAGCTCTATTTTAACACATGCACAGATGTGTGCGACCACAGGGCAAGTCCTCTTTCCGAAGCTTCCCTCCCGAGCTGCAGGCAAAGCCCCCTCCTCGCCGACCTGCCTCCCACCCCATCATTCTGCATTTTCCAGAGCTCCTGTCTGGTTAGACGGCATCATCGTCTCCCGCACTCTGCGCCATTTCTGCCTGGTGAAGGGTGTCACAGGGACAGGTGTGGCCAAAGCACATGCTCTGGTCCCTGGGCCATGGCTGGAGAATTCCTCAGCCTCCATTCCCAGCTGATTCTCCTCCCAATCACAGTGAATAAGCGAGGCCCTAAGCACAAACATGAACTGGTGGTGTGGTTCAGTGGTTAAGCACCTCTGGGTTCAATCCATGGAAGCAAAAAAATTTTTAAAAAAATCTAAATGCCCAAAACTGCATCTCCCTCCAACCTGGCCACAGAATCCCCTAGCTCCTAGGACCAAGGGTCCTCCGCACCGGCGGTCTAACAAGGATTTTAAATTTACAGACTAACCTGAGCTCTTGCCTCCTGCTGCTGCCATTCGGCCAGCCCAGTGTGGGACATTCAGCAGCTGCCCTGGCCTCGCACACCAGATGCCAGTGGCACCCCCACCTCCAGACACTGCCCGTCTCTGACTTAATCCACCCCCCTGCCCTGACCATCGGGACGCAGCCACCTCCTAAAACATACCAAGCGAATCCTGACCCTAGGACATAAAAACGCTCTTGTTCCTCTAGAATGCTCTTCCTCCTGCGGCTGGTTCTCAGCTCAAACACCACCTCCTTCCAGCGGCCCTCCTGAGCCGCTCCACCCAAGTGAGCCGCCACTCTGCCTACCGCTCCCATTCACCGCCAAGGCCCCCGTCCTGGTGGGAAGCCTCTTTCTTACCTTGATGGCCCTCTGGACCCCAACCTCTTTAAGAGCCAGGTCTACAACAGTAGCCAGCAGGTAACCGACACCCAGTAAAAAGCAGGAGCCATGAGAGACTCAAAGCAACTTAATTCAGGGTTGTTTGGCATGACCAATGGCCCAGCATAGTGTTTTCAAAATAACTGACACCCAGTGGGTTGAAAAAAAATAATTCAAGAGATGAAAACCAGTATGAAAAAAATTAGAAAGAAATTAAGGGCATAGGAAGGGTAACACCTATTCATGAACTTCCGTCCACCGCCAGTATGTATTTACCACTGGTGAACTGGGTCTTGCGGCTCCAGAACTAAGCTGGTGAACGCTGTCCTACGGCACCCAAGACAAACAGGCCCAGCAACTCAGGAGGCTGAGGCAGGAGGACTGAAGTTAGAGGCCAGCTGGGGCACTTTAGTAAGACCCTGTCTCAAAAAATAAAAAGGGAGGGACCGGAGTGGTGGCTCAGCGGTAGAGCACTTGCCAGGCATGCACAAGGACATGGGTTCGAATTCTAGCACCACATGCACAACTAAGTGTTATAAAAAAACAGATGAAAAACTAAATAAAATTGATTCTTTTAAAACAATAAAAATAAAAAGGGCTGCAGGTGTTACTTAATGGTTGAGTGGCCCTGGGTTCAAATGTTCCTCCCTCTTAAAAAAAAAAAAGTTCAAGTTTCAAGAACCACACATCAAAAAGGATGTTACAATTGCCAAGTTACAGCTGCCGCAGATGCTGCCAGAAGCTCCAACTGACCCAGGTTAAGGTTCAGGATGCTTCCGGTGGTGGGTGTCTTCTCTGTCTTCATCACGATGGGTGCAGTCGGTTGGGGGGAGAACGGCTTCGGGCTGTCAGACAGACTCCCTGCTTGTCCTGTCTTCGTGGAGGCTGGTGAGGCTGAAAAGGGAGGTCATCGTTAGAAGACAGGTAGCACTTCCAGGTAGGGGTGGGAGAGTGGAGAGGATGTGAAACGTCTCGTTTCGGGAGGGCACCATGACATCATGGAAGGGACAAGGCGGGGAAGGTTGGCCATTTATTTCTGGAGAAGGGATTTCACCCAGCATTAAACCGTTAAAGCCACAAGGAAGACGGCCTCCCCAGTTATTCTATTAAACACAAAGCCCTACGACCAATCGGCTAAGCTGCCGCTGAAATTGGTTTGGCCCATTCCTGGGTGTAAATCTCAAACATCAACTAACAGAAGCGGCCCCCACGAGGTCCAGATGTGGTGATCAGGAGCCAGGCTTGGAAATGGCCTGTCCTACATCTGTGGGACCACCAGGCGCCGCCTGCACTGCCCACAGCCAGCTGTCCTGGGGAGATCTCCAGCTTCCGCTCAAAGGGTCCCAGGCTGCAGGAAGCCAAGCTCTGCGCGGATGGAAGGAGATGCAGGTAATTGCCCCCTCCGTATCATGTTTTGAACATCATCAGGAGGACAGGATACAGCCCTGCCGCCTGAGGCTTCTAACCCACTGCCCCTCCACCTCCACTGGGCGGGAGGAGGACAAGAAACAAGCGTTCAGAGGGGCCAAGCAGAGCCTCGGACGCTGCCTGGTGGCCCTGGCCACTCCACATTCCGGAGCCCTGTCATGCCTGCTTGGCTCCTTCAAAAACAGCTCCCCGCCGCCCCCCACGAGTGGTGGATCTGTGGTTAGAGCCCTTGCCTGGCATGCACGAGGACCCGGGTTCAAACCCCAGCACCACGCACACAACTAAGGAGGAAAAGTAGGAACCAGATTAAAAAAATAAAAAGTAACTATTTCTCTTAAAAAAATAATTAAAATTAAAAATAAAAATGAAACCAGATGGGTGTAAAAGCATGACAGACAGCAAATACCCCAGTCGCGGAGGAGCAAGAAACCGACGCTGAGGTGGATCTGCTCTTGATAGAAAGCCACCAATCACAAAGGGGACAGGAACCGAGGCCCCCAGGGAATTTATTGGCACCCGCACACTTGGGTGGGTGCTTGCCTCAGTTTCCTTGCTGCATGCGGATGTTTGGAACAAGGGCTCAACGGGCTGCTGTCACGCACCAGCTTGGCTGCTCCGCATACGTGAGCAAGTCACCTCCGGCACCTGTCAACGCTGTTTCTGATGCCATGTGGTGGGAAAGCTGCAGGCCTGCTGTGTAGTCCTGGGCAAGCCCCCAACATCCCTGCAGCTCCCATCCTGGCAGCAGCAAAGGGGACACTGATGGCTTCATATGAAGGAGAAAATCTCCACCCCACCTGGCTATGTGGGGAGCGAACCCAGCCATCTATCATCTGAACCTGACCTCATCCGAACCTGACCTCCAAGTGCTTGATCCTCCCAGGGCTCTTCTTTCCTCATTACCCTCGAAGGCTTTGGTCACCAACTGAACCAGCGGCTGCAGCCACAACCCACAGCCCCCTGCCCCACCCCAACAGGGCACCACTGGCTACACGCACAAAATTTTGTCAACAGACCATCTGATTACCAGGACCAAGAAAGAAGGGCTGCTACTGGTATTGAGTAGAAAGAAACACAGGACACTGCTCAATACCCAAAGAAGCACAGCACAGCCCACAACAAAGAATCACCTGGCCCCAAACCACTCCTGCTGAGACTGAGCCGCGTGGGAATCCTCTCTCTCCTAGAAATGGGGACACGGTGAGGAGCAGATCAGCCCATCCGTGCCACTTGGTGCTTGGCAAGTGCTCAACAAACAGGAGGAATTATATTGAGAATTGTTTTAAAAATGGTAAATTAAATCCATTTTACTGTAGGGATTAGGAGACTGGCCCAGCCCTTGGCAGATAAGTGTCATTATCACTATTACTACCACTGAACGGGTGGAGCCGCGCTGCTGTAACACACAGAAACAAGAACCAAAAGAGGAATTTTAAGGACGCATGGGCTGGAGCAGCGGCTCAGCAACAGAGCGCTTGCCGGGCACGTGCGAGGGCCTGGGTTTGAACCCCAGAAACATATAACACCACCAAGTGTAGGAAAAGCAAAATCAGATGAAAAAATAAAGCGACTCTTTCTCTCATTCTTAAAAGAAATGGTACCAACAAAATCTCTACTGTCTAGTTTTTTTGTTTTTTTTTTAAGAGAGAGAGTCAATTTTATTTAGTTTTCCAAGTGGCTTTCGTTGCTCGGACACTTCTGCAATACTTAGTTGTGTGCGTGGTGCTGGGGTTTGAACCCGGGTCCTCGCACCTGCCAGGCAAGCGCTCCAACCCCTGAGCCACCGCTCCAGCCCCTTAAATTTTTTTTAGAAGTTTAAACATAAAACTTGGCTAGAGCAAGAATGACAGTGGCCCCAGACACTGTTTTTCTGCGGAGATGGCCAGCTTCTCTCCCCGCCTGGCCAGAAGGCAGGCTCTGAGACTGAAAAGCTTCATGAAGTCAGGGAAGGAACACAACCGGGAGGGCTATCTGGAGACCCGTGGTCCCCTCCTGGCAGAACTCATTCTGTGTGTCTTCCATGCCCACCCCCATATCCCACCACCCCGATGGAGAAACATCCTGTGCGTGACCTGTCCCCCTCTAACAATCAATGCCTCCACCATCCACCTGTTGCTTCAAGGCCAAACACACCTGGATCAATTCAATTCCTCGTGTGCTCTCATGCCTCAGTTTACCCAACTCTTTGCCAAGGTCTCTGAACTCCTTTTCCAAAATGTACCCTAATTCCCTCCACTGGGCTCCACCTCCACTGCCATCCACTACATGTGGATTCTAGGCCTGGGGGCTGCTGAGGGATTTAGAAGATCCTGCTACCCCTTCTCTGTGTAAGGTCCGCAGGACAAAAACAGACAAGATGAGCAGCCCAAATCTGAAAATCCACAATGCTCCAAAACCTGAGGCTTTCCCTTTTTTGGTTCTGGGGCTGGAACCCAGGGCCTCATGCTCTACCACTGAGCTATGCCTGCCAGCCCCAGCTCAAAACCTTTTCAGCACCAATATGACAGCAAGAATGGAAAATTCCACACAGCAAGTCGCGATCAACACAGGGCCACTAATGATACTGTACAAGTTACGTTCAGTCCTTGCCTCTTCTGGACTCCATAGCCATGCTGACCTCTGTGCTGCCCCTGGGAGGTCAACCCTTCACACCTGCGGCTCTCGAGGGACAGCCCCACACACAGCAGGTCCCACTCAAACATCACCTCCTGGGCGCTGGCTCTCGGCCACCTAACACCACCTAATGTGGCCAAGGTGACTTCTGTTTACAGGCTCCCTGTGGCCATAGGAATGTCAGCTGCAGGAGAGCAGTGCCTTGGGGTCACTGCCTGACACACACCAGGCACCTGGTACGTTTACTGAATGAGCAATGATTACTTGAAGAATGAGGTCTCCACTTCTCTTCATTACCGTGCTGGTGATAACAAAGACAAGATAATGATAAGCAAAATAAAACCTGTTTCATTCAAAAATTCCAACTGAGTCGATCTTAACATTATGCAGCTACTAAAAACACCGTATGCTGCTGAGTGTGATTAACAATCCACAAACATAGGGGCTGGAGTTGCAGCTTAGGTGTGGAGCACTCTCCTAGCATGCACAGGGCCCTGGGTTCAACTCCCAGCTTGGAAAACACCAGCAATACGAATCAACAATGCACAGAAAAATATAAACGGTCAACAAACACGTGAAGAGATCACTGAGCTCAAATAAAAATGCAAATGGGATAACATACAGAGAATCATCTATCCATCCCACGCTCTTCTCACATGCTGGGAAAACAGCACCCAGCAACAGGCGCAGTGCCACACACCTGTAATCTCGGCAGCCCGGGAGGCTGAGGCAGGAGGATCGCAAGTTCACAGCCAGCCTCAGCAACTCAGCAAGACCCTGTCTCCAAATAAAATATAAAAAAAGGGCTGGGGATGTCTGGTACCAAAGATACTAATGATAGTAATCACATCCACAGTTCAAAGTAGGTAAGGAAAGAGGAACACTCCTACAAATCACAACACCTTTTAGGAGAACACTTGGGGTGGCAGTGACATGACCCAAAATTAAAGCGTTCCAGGATATGCAGAGCCCAGAGTGGCCCTCTAGGAGTTCCCTCCATGCACGCGCTTGTAACAAGCTCCCCAGGATACAACGCGTGCTCAAGATGTGCCCCAGCCCTATTGACAGCAACAGATGAATGGGAGTCAGCCTACAAGTGTCAAACAAATGGAATGAGCACAGTAAATAAAAGGCCACCCCATCCTTAGAAGAATGGAGCAGATCTGCAGAGTCTAACGAGGAACGCTCGCCACAAAGGCAGAGGGAGGTAGAAGCACACGTGTCGGGGGTGCGACGTTCTTAAGAGCACACACACCTGCATGTGACTGTGCACCTACATGGTGGGGGGTAACAGGGACTGAACCCAGGGGCACTTCACCACTGGGCCATATCCCCGGCCCCCTTTTTTTTTTTTTTTAAGAGAGAGAGAGAGGGACAGAGAGGGGGAAAGGCAGAATCAATTTTATTTAGTTTTTCACACGGCTTTTGTTGTGTACGTGGTGCTGGGGTTCGAATCCCAGTCCTCACACATGCCAGGCACGCGCCGGGAACCACCGAGCCACCACTCCAGCCCCATCCCCAGCCCTTTTTGTATTTTAGTTTGAGACAGGGTCTTGCTAAGCTCCTAAGACTGTCTTTGAGCGTGTGACTCTCCTGCCTCAGCCACCGAGTCACTGGCATTGCAGCCGTGCGCCACCATCCCCAGCCCTTGCCTTTTAATCTAGAAGCACATTCTGTGGAAAGGTGCCAAGCTTTGAGGAAAGAAACTAGAAACTCCTAACATGCAGGCAGAGAGGCCGGGCACAGTGGAGCATAGCTTTGATCCCAGCGGAGGCTGAGGCAGAAGGATCACAAGTTCAAGCACAACCTGAGCAACGTGGCGAGACCCTATCTCAAAAGGCTGAGGGTGTAGCTCAGTGGCAGAGCACCCCTGGATTCAATCCCAAGTACCAAAAAAAAAAAAAAGCTTTTAACTTACTCCTTTAATAAGGCTCTAATGTGGCTTTCTGCTTTTTCCTTTTGACCATGTGTATGTATTACTCTTAACTTGAAAAAAAAAGATACCAACTGGAAGTATTTTGATTATAGACATATTATCCTTTTAAAAACTTTTACTGTGGTTTTATTGAGGAAAATATCTTTAAAATAGGTGCAAATCTACAGCAAACACAGAACAACGAAATTGAAAGGAGAGGAGGGCTACAATCACATGACTCCAGAGACGTTCAATGGATGCGTTCTTCAAACGTTTTTTCTGGTTTCTATCAGGCTACAGGTACATGAAAAACCTGAGGCTGGCCAAGCTGCCTAGGGCAAAGGGAACCGAAAATTAAAAAGGACACAGCACATTAAAAAATATAATGATATAATAACATGGAAAGATGTACAACAGGGGCTGGAGCCGTGGCTCGGTGGTTACAGCGCTTGCCTGGCATGCATGAGGACGAGGGTTCAAACCCTCTCTCAAGAAAGAAAGAAAGAAAGATGTACAATAAACAGGGCTAAGTCGAAAGAAGCAGCTCAGTCTAATCTTTTTTTTTTTTTTCAAAGAGAGGACAGAGAAAGAGAGAGAAAAACTCAATTTTTTTATTGAGTTTTTCACATGGCTTTTGTTGCTCTGACACTCAGCTGTGTACATGGGTGCTGGGGTGTTGGGATTTGAACCCGTGTACTCGCACATGCCGGGCAAGCACTGTATGCGCTGTAACTGCTGAGCCACCGCTCCAGCCCCCTCTTTCTAATCATTATTAAATTGAATATGTGTATTAAAACGTCTGAAGGTAGGGGCTGGAGCGGTGGCTCAGCGGTTTTGGCGCTTGCCTGGCAAGCATGAGGACGCGAGTTCAAACCCCAGCACCACATACACAATGAAGTGTCTGAGGAATGAAAGTTATATGAAAAGCTAAATAAAAGTTGCTTCTCTCTTTCTCTCTCTCACACTGTCCCCTTTCTTTAAAAAAAAAAAATGTCTGAAGGTAGAATTCTTAACAGCCACCTCTTAGAGTGGAATTATGTGTTATTTTACTTTATTAAATTTTAAAGGGAATATTGTATGCCCAGGAAAAAGACAAAATTAAATGTAAATATTGAACAACTTCAAAGATGAACATCAAACAAACATAACTCGATCATCCATGCTAAAGTCCAAAAGACTGATAAGTTAAAGACCCACGGTTCTTAACTGGGACTGGAGGGGATAACTCTGCGCCCCAGGGACATCTGGCAATGAACGTCCAAAGGCATTTTTGTGTGTTGTAATTGTGTCTGATGTGTGGCTGCTCCGGGCCTCTGCCGGGTACACAGGACAGACCCCACAGCAGAGGACTGTCCAGCGCCAAGGTCAGCTGTGCGGGCTCGGGAGATGCTGCTTTAAGTCGCTCTACTTTTGGAAGTGTTCACTTCAATTAAACTTTGAAATGAACGCCAATCCTTTTATAAAGCCATAAATCTTGCCCAGAGGAAGAACGAATCGCCTTTGAAGTCACAAATAATTTAATCAGATTTTACGCTCTGCTGTACGATTCACGGGTGTGGGCTAAAACACATCATTTATTTTCTACATTTACAAAACCCTGGCTTGCACTAAGCGCTATTCTGACGACATGAAACATTAAATTAGAAAAATGTGCCCTGTCCTGGTCTCCCACACACCCAGCACTCTGGGCGGGGGTGTGGGTGGAGCTGATGATTCAAGGTGAATTTGCCTAACTTATGCAACTTCAAAACAACCTGTTCCAAGGCTGGTGGGAGCCTGGTTCTGCCCCATACAGCTGAGCTGAACAGCAGACCACCATCAGACAGCCTGGGATGGGCCAAGAGGTCCTAATAAAACCCTTTCTTTGATGGCTACTGACTAACGTGGAAACACCTGGAAGGGTAAGACGCCAGGTGTGATGGCACGCACCCATAGTCCCAGCCACTTGGGAGGCTGAGGCAGGAGGATCGCTGGAGGCCAGGAGGCCAAGGCCAGCCTCCACAACACAGTGAGTCCCATCTCGAGAATGAAAACAAGGTGAATCTCAAAATTAAAACAACAAATAATGCTACACCGTCTGGACCAGACAATGCAAACAAGTGACCCATGACCTGAGCAATTCACAAATACATCAGACTCAGTATAGAGAATTCACAAATGGGGCCAGCATGTAAAAATTGGGGTAGTCTGCATTTTAACCAAATCATCTATTTGGTCGCACTGAGCCCACTCGGCCAGAGCAGCCGCAAGGCAAGGCCCCAGCATCTCTCTTGTTCAGCATTTTGACAGCCACAGGTCATGAGTTCTAAGCAGCTCTTCTATAATAAAATACAGAAGACCAGAAATGCTGGCATGCACCCCGTTGTCAGAACAAGCACTGTGGGGCTGAAGCAGTGGCTCGGGGGTTATGGTGCCTGCCTCACATGCACAAGTACGCGGGTTCAAACCCGAGCACCACGAACACAACAGTGTGTCAGAGGAACAAGAGTCAAATGAAAACGGAATAAAGATGGCTTCTCTCTCTCTCACTGTCCCTCTCTCTCTTTAAAAAATAAATAAATAAAATAAAGATAGGCCTTTTTTGAAAAGAACAAGCACTGTATGTAAGTGTCACCGACAAGGACTCACAAGAACATGGTGTGCTACACGCCACTGCACACGCGGCTTCCTTCCCCAAGACCCCTACCGCCTCCCAACCTCAGCACCTCCATCCCTGCCCAGTCCCCAAGGAACTGAGTTCAGCGCACAGTGTGAAGCTTAAACCTGAGGCCCTGAGACCATATCTGCAGGCCGACTGCGGGGGAGGGATCATCAGTGACTTCAGAACTTGTCACTAACAATCATTTTGCAACAAAAGAGCGCTGATGTCACAATAAGATGGAGTGCACAGAAATGGCGTCCCCTCCCCCTGACTGGTACCCCACAGTGGAGTTCCAACACCAAAGGACCATTAGCTAGGACAGGCAAAGGCCGAGCCCCAGGGTGCTGACCCTGATGCATGTTAATGCCCTGCTCGGGATCCCGAAAACGCACACGGGTAGAGGCCTCAGTTGTGGCCAGGAGGCTGATACAAATGGGAAACCACTCTGGCCATCAAGCCTGCAGGACCCCAGCATGCGGTGAGCTAACGGCTTCCCGCTGAGCAAAGCTTCTCAGAAAGCGGATCCAGCCCAAAGGAGGGTGGCACATGACTGTGCCCTTCTGATCGTGAAGGACAGGAAGGTTTCTAAACTCTCCTAGAAATACCATGGAATAACTGATTCCAATTTGCGCTTGTATGCTGCAACTCACGGATTTTTCCCCGTGTTGTAAACTGCTTATAAGGGTTTTACCATCCCTACAATATGACGTGTCTTCTTTAAAACAGGATTTTGCATAAACCACGGCCTTGTCTCCATTGTATTGGCCCTTGCTTGGGGACCTGCTCCCTGTGATAAACACCACTGTCACCATAACAGCAGAGGGCAGCAGGCTGCACTGGAAAGAAACCGGCTTGGCCTGGGTCTGAGCCTCCCTGACACTGGCAGGGGCCCGGGGACGCTGACTGACCCAGAGTTTCCTCCAAGTCGCTTACTCTGTAATAGTGGCTGGCAAACGGGGGCCAGGTGTGCCACCTGTTCCTATATGGCCTGCAAGCTCAGGGTTTTGAACGTTCTTAGGTGGCTGGGAGGGAAAAAGGAATCAAAACTTCACAAAGCACACAACTGACACGAAATTCAAATTCAGGAGTCCACCAACGGAGGTTTATCAGAACGCAACACCTACGCACTAGCAGTCTACAGTCACAACAGAGACTTTATGATCTATGATATTCACTACTTGACCCTTACAGAAACCTGGGCAATTCTGTAAGATTCAGATGACTCTGGGGACTGGAGCGGTGGATCAGTGGTCAGCACGTGCCTGGCACATGAGGACTTGGGTTTGAACGCCAGCACCACGTACCTGTGTGCCAAGTGTTGGAAAAGCAAAACGCAGATGAAAAATAAATAAAATTGATTCTGTAAAAATATAAAGATAAACGAAATGACTCTGGCTAGGCGGAGCGGACACCTCTAATCCCGGCTACTGCCCAGGCTGAGACAGGAGGATGGATGGCAAGAACAGCCCAGGCATCTTGGCCTGACTCAGAACAAAATAAAAAGGGCTGGGAGGCCGCTCAGTGGGAGGCCACTCAATCCCCAGCACCAGGAGATGGGCTGGGGACCTGACTCCGTGGTACAGCACCTGCCTGTACCACAGGGTAAAGCCCTGCATTCCATCCCCATTGCCACCAAAAAAGAAAAAAAAGATTCTAAAAATCATCCCCGTCTCCTACACTGGTGTACGGGGCTGTCTAACCCATGATTAGCTAAACACACTGGGCAAGAGAGTTCTGTTTAGGAAAGAGATTTTGAAGTCCAACAGGATCTACTAAACTTCTCACCTAAAAAACCCAAATAATGAAAACTTTTGTCACCGAGCCTGAAAGCATTAATCTCTCCCCTTTTGTAGCTCCCACAGCAAGTTAAATTAAACCTACTGGACAGATTCTCATATGAATAACTATTTTCTTGAAATGTGATACTGAAGAACTAGCGGCAGTTTACACACCAACTTGTTTTATTTTACTGTAGCAACTTCTGCATTGATATCAGTTCTGTATTAATTTCATGTTAACAAAGAAAAAAATCACAGGGCTGGAGCGGTGGCTCGGCGGTTACAGCGCTTGCCCGGCCTGCACAAGGATGCAGGTTTGAACCCCTGCACCACGCACACAAGGAAGTGTTGGAGCAACAAAAGTCACATGAAAAACTAAATAAAATTCTCTCTTTCTCTCTCACTGTCCCTTTCTCTTTAAAAAAAAAAAAAAAGAAAAGAAAGAAAAAAACCAACAAGCCATTTAAACACATGAGCTTATTATCCATTTCATTTAGCAAGAGACAAAGCAGATTTAACATTTAAGAATGTCACCGCTTTGAGAATGGCAAAAAAGCTAAAATTTCAGGCACTCTCTCCAAAGCACGCTCTCCATGAAAAATCAACAGGCTCTGGGGTTTACATAACAAAGTGTCGCGTTCTCTGAACTTTGCTTACACAAAACCATGAATGGAATAAAAGTAAGACTTTGAGGACCTCTGGTCAGAAACAAGGGGACCAAAGGACAGATATTCTGAAACTGTCAACACAAGTTATGCGGCTCCTAGGACAAAGCCCCACAGATCCACCATGAACATGGGGAGCCACAGGGCCACACCACAGAACTGCAGCCGCTGCTGTAACAAAGACCCTACAGCCACCGTCACTGACTCTCTCTGCCTGCCCTGCAGCCTCCGGGGGACAGCTGGGAACAGAACCTGTAAACAGCCCAAGAAACAACACAGCAGAAAGATGGATCTGGGAGCAGAGTGACCAAGTCCCCTCATGCTACCACCCGGGACATCAGAAGTCTCTTGAAGATCTAATGTCTGCTCCTTTAAGAGTCTTGCAGTGGAGGTGGGGGGATCTAAAAAGGCTTCAACTGAAGTCCAAAGCTGCAGGTCCAACTCTATTCGCTCTGGAAAACGTCTTGACATCCTGACCTGACATTTAAAGAGTGGAGATTTTCCATTTCTCTGAAAGAATATTAAGATCTGAAACCCCAAAGCCAGCTTCTTGCATGGCCACCACGGCTGCAGTCTCTGAGATGAGGCACGTGCCCTACAGCCCAGGTCCCCACCGTTCTCAACATCTCCCGAGCACAGGGCCTGAAGGCTGGGCTTGGGACAGAAGGTTCTCTGTGCTCCTGTCTCAAAGGTACAACAACAAAAACCTATGGAGACCACCATTCAAGAAAAGTGGAAAACAGGGCTGGAGCGGCGGCCCAGCGGTTTCGGCGCTTGCCTGGCAAGCACGAGGACCCGGGTTCAAACCCCAGCACCACGTACACAACTGAGTGTTGGAGCAACTAAGGCCATGTGAAAAACGAAATAAAGTTGTTTCTCTCTTTCTCTGTCTCTCTCACTGTCCCTCTCTCTTTAAGAAGGAAAGAAAGAGTGGAAAACACTTCCTGATGAAAGTGATTGAGTTCAGGGCTACTGAACTGGTGGCCAAACTCTGTCTGGGAAGAAGGAATTCTAGTCCAGTCACCGTTACTCCCCAAGCCACCAGGGCACCTGAGTAGCAATCCCCCGGAGAAAGGAGAAACAGCAGCCACCACTGCTCTTATCCTAGCAAGAATCTCCGAGCACACTGCTGAGATTGTCATGTTACGGTGGGGAAACTAAGGCTCGATGACTTGGGCACCTTGCCCAAAGACACATCACTAGCGTGACTGATCTGGGACTCAGAGACCAGCGTCCAGCTGCTCTGACCATTCCAGGGAGAAACGTGATCGCTGAACTTCACAGGTTTCTTTTAACATTTGAGCACTGAACATGAATGTTTTGCAAAATAAACTTTTTAATTAAAATAAAGTCCTTATGGGAAGTTGCTGTCATTAGTCCAAGAGGCAGTGACCTTAGACCTGACCTCGAGGATTTCTGGCCATCTCCACAACCTCTAGGAATGAACTCTAATGGGTCTTTTGGAAACACTAGTCTCAAGAATCCCAGCTAATTACTCATTTAAAACTTGCTTCAGGCGGCTCCGGCGGCTCAGGAGGCTGAGGCAGGAGGATTGCAAGTTCAAAGCTACGCAGCAACTAAACTATGCTTCAGGAGGGGAGCATAAACTGCTGCAGCACCCGCTGACTGGTATGGGGTTCATGCGCTGGGGCACCCATGGCACCCGTCACACCCCACCGCTCCGCACCCCTCCTGCCCGGGGCTGACCTGTGCTCTTATCAAGGAAGTCCATGGACTCCTCGCTGGCGCTGAAGTGGCTGGATGTGGCCTTCTTCTCGGCATCCTGTTCCACATCGGAGCCCGTGTGCACGGAGGAGTTGGTGCTCGTGGGAGAGCGGGGCATGTCTGACAAGGAGATCCTGCGGCCCGTGCCCCCGCTGAGCAGCGGCTTGCTCATGAGGATCTTGGGCGAGGCCGTCATGTCAAAGTTGAGCTTGACCTTTTCCTGCTTATCTATCTTGGCAGTGCCAGCGCTGGGGTTGGTGGGATCCAGCAACATCTGGTACTGGCTGTTGGGCGTGTAGGGCGTCCTGAACGGAGAGTAATTAAAAACCCCAAACTTCCTGCGGATATTCTCCACGTAAACCTCCATCTCCTGCATGGCGCTGTTGAAGATGCTTTTGGTCTTCTTCACAGAAAAGGGAATTTCTTTAGACATGAGGTAGCAATTATTTATTGGAACCCAGGCCCTGGAAGGGCAAAAGAGAGAGAGAGTTCAAGTCAAATTTAGTAATTTGCAAGATTGTTTTTCTCCCCACCAAATGCAAACCAAATTAGCCTAGCATGCTTGCCAAGATTCTTAAATACTTATTCTTTTTTTAAATAAATGACTTGGTTTCAATGCTTAATTAATGATCCACTTAAAGGCATGTTCTGTCATAAGGATTGAACATGAACAGCAAAAACTTAGCAAATGTTCATTAAAAGGTTCGATACACTCGGTCATTTTAAGCCATTAAAACAACAATAAATCCCCTCTGTTTTTCAGTTAGTACAGAAATTTTTTAAAGTTACTATGTCTTCTACTACGCCTCCAAAAACGGAATCCCCCCACCCCAGATCTCACTCAGCTGCAGACAGAGAGCTTCCTTATCTCATTGCAATTCTAAAAGGGCCTACAGGAAACACCAGGAAACAATATTCCTAGAAGGAAGTGCATGCTTTTGAATGTGAGATAATTCACAAGGAAAAAAGCATTGATCCAGGTGTGGTGGCACACGCCTGTAATCGCAGCAACTGGGGAGGCTGAGATAGGAGGATGGACTCCAAGTTAGAGACCAGCTGCAGAAACTTAGCAAGCCCTAAACTACTTAGTGAGACCCTGTCTCAAAATAAAAAAGAGCTGGGGATGTGGCTCTGTGGTTACACACCTCTGGATTCAACCAAAAAAAAAAGAAAAAAGAAACAAAGAAAGAAAGAAAACCACTGAAAAGCAGCCCTCTAATTAGCCTTCGGGCATGTGACCTTCTACCTCCCATTTCAGGCCAGTCTCATCTTTCCAGCATCCACATCCCACATGCTCTGCAGAGACCCCGGACAGCAAAATCCATCCTTGGTTGCTTTTCCAAAAACAGCAACCCATGTGGCCACAGGAGGGGCGAGGACACCACAAGGCCATGGCAAGTGATGTCAGGGTCAGCCAGGATCGAGAGAACATGGCACTTTTGAGTACCCAGCCCCAGCAGTTTTTTCTGTTAACTGGTGGGAATGCACTTTCCCAAGGAGTCCTTTTGGCTATCAAGGACATGACCAGCCAGGTATAAACCAACAGGAAGCAACTTGGGGGTCAGGGTAGTGGAAGCCCCATGCCAACTTTAAACGGAGATCCAGAAGACTGCGCCTCCTCCCCTGCCTTCCACAGCGGCTGGAGAGGAATCTGGACCCAGCATACCCATCTTCCCTGGCGCTGAGAGGGGCAGAAACGGTGGGTTTCCAGCATGTGCCTTCTCCCCCCTTCAATCTTAGCGCTGAGTCCCTGTATCTTAAGAGGGAATAATGACTGCCGATGCAGCGTGGAATTCAGCATACAGCTGGCTGCAGCTCTCGGCTCTTGGCAATAGCGGATTGTGATACAAACCAAAACTGCTTGCTCCCAAAACATCCAGCTGCTCTGAGTGCCGGAAATTACCAGCATCTGGGACATTCTGCACCACCCCTTCTGCTGAGACTTGAAGACTAGCATCTCCAGCCTGAGGGCAGGAGGGCTGTGCAGGAGCCAAACAACCTCTCCTAAACCTGGGGGGCAGGGAAGGGGCTGGACAGGGCAGACCTGATAAGTGCTTGGGGTCCCCAGGTCCAGCCAGCAACTGTCCCTCCAGGAGGCTGCCCAGCACTGTTATGGGGGAAACAGTCTCCAAGTGGGGCAGAGTCAAGAGGAGCAGGCACAGTGGACCTGCACAGTCGAGGGGGGCCAGGCACACCAGCGGCTCATCAGCACGCAGCCACAGATGGTGACCTTGTTTCTCCCCCAGACTTCTGTCTGGGTTCAAGTACACAACCGTTTCCTCCCCAGGTTCTCAGGTGCCTTCAACTGGACCTTGGCAGGAAAGTATTTGTTTTCCTAAAGCAGGGAAATTAGATTCACTGACTATATAAAGCATCTGGGAAATGACATCTCATGAGAGGTCCCACAGCAGTGCCCTCCACAGCCCAGGTGGTAGAATCATACTCTGTCCTAGCTGAGTGACCCTGGGCCAGGTATTAAGCTCTCTGGGCCTCAAAACACTCACAACTGTGCCTGGTGCACAGAAGGTACTCAATTACTGCTGGATTTGGTGGGGGCAGGTGGAAGGACTCTGCCAGTGCTTAATAAAATTGTTCCTATTTGTGGGGGAGGTGACGCTGTCGCCTAATTTTACTCTTTAAACAATCTTGATTGATATGTTAC
This sequence comes from Aplodontia rufa, assembly GCA_004027875.1. Lineage (NCBI taxonomy): Eukaryota > Metazoa > Chordata > Mammalia > Rodentia > Aplodontiidae > Aplodontia > Aplodontia rufa. Next base: position 15,408 of record PVKS010019810.1, on the reverse strand, counting down.
CCAGCTGACCTTGACCTCCTGCCCCAAGTTGCTTGGCTTATAGGTGTGTGTCACCACATCCAACTCTGCTCCTAAACTGTTAACTGCGCACGTGTAGCTCTATCATTAAAACAAAATAAAAAGGAAAAAAGCAAATTCTTCTAAAAGAGAAAGAGTTTGCAGGCAGACTTCAGACAAGCCTGGGTGTGTGCAATAGGTCCCAGGGCTCCCTGCGGCACTCATTAAGCTGACATGGGCGTGTGGATTCGGAGTCCTTACTTGGCAGCCCTGACCTAGTCTGCTTGGACACGTCCAGGCTTATGTTTTGGCTCCACCACCCCTAAGTGAGCTACCTGAGAAAGGGACACCATCTGGACATCCTGTGCTCCCAGGTCCCACCAGGGCAGGCTGTTGCTGAGCCGCTGTGTCTAACTCTCTGGGGAGGCAGGAACCCCTCCCAGGAGGAACAAGTGCTCTAAGCAGCCCCGACCCCCACAGCCCCTGCCCTGGACCTCCAAAGTCGTTACTGCACCACTGTGGACTGTCCTGACCAAAGCTCCTCTGGTCCAAACTGAACCCAACTGGGCAACACAGTCCCAGAGGGAACAGAAGACATGAGAGATGCGAAGAGGGGCTGGGAAATTCACAAGCAACAGAGAGATTCCCGGCCTGCATGATAGCTCCCACCTAGAACCAAGGCCTACATCGGCGAGCTTCTGCCCACAGGGAGCAAAGCCCTCGCACCTCCTTCCTGCAAACTAAGCCTCTCTGTTAAGTCTGTAGGTCGGTCACGGCAGAGGGAGCTGAATCATGAACTCTGAGGTCTGGGTGTGTGGGGCACAAGGCCACCCCTGCTCTGACCCCAGTATCTGACATCCCAGTATGCGTCTCCACAAGGCACCAACCTATCCACTCAGAACCCTAAATCACCAGGTCAGCTCACAGTTCCCACGCTCTGATAAGGACATGGGATATACAGCCTGCCGCTGATTCTTCCAACTCTTCAAATAAACTCCTGCCCCCTATTCTCCCCTCTCCTCCTCCTCCTTGCACCCCGTTCTAATCACAGGGTGCAGGCCTACCCTGCCCAAGCCTCCGCTCTCGCTGTTCACTGCACCCAGATCTTAGCAACAGGGCTGCCACCACCTCCTGACCTGACATGGCAACACTATGTGATCACCAGGGCATGACCTTCTTCCCAGTGTGGAAGACAGCCTTCAGTCAGGCAGGGACACCATCTGCCTCCTAACCTCTCCTGCATCCCCAGCACCTAGCACACAGCCTGAGCAGACACCAAATGCATACGTCTTTGAATGAAGAAAAAACGAATTTCAGGAAGATTTCCAACAAGACTGGTTAAAATCCAAATATGAAACTCCCTACCAAACTCAGTACTGTATCAACTAATCTGCATTTCGTCTCCTGACAAAGCACTGCTGGGATTCCTTCCTAAGAGGTGGATTACTTTGGAATTCACACTGTTCTTTGATCTGCAAGACCTCAAGCAAAATTCTGCAGACAGCAATATTTAAAAATATAAACCTTATTTTCTGTTGCCGCTCTGTGGGTCTATAATTTGTGCTTTTATGTATTTAAACAGTCTCCCCTATGCATTGGCACCCTTTCTCAAACTGCTGGGGGTGGGGGAGGCAGTTCACCAGCTTCAGCCAGAAGAGAACGGAGATATTAACCGCTGCTCATCTCCGTCTACCTGTTCTCAAGCACGCAGGGGTTCTGCCCTAAAGGAAACTGCTATTAGCTGAAATAATCCAGCTCGCAGTGTGTGGAGGAAAGTGGGGGCAGAGAAGCAGGGAGGGGGGCTCGCACCTGTCAAAACAGCATCCCCTGGTAATTTCCCATGTTAGCTACAGAGAAACAGGAGCAGGAGGGAGCTATTCAGCATAATGGTAAGAGATTCATTTACTGGCAATCTGGGAAAACACATCTGATCCCTGAAAGCATTATTTTGAAAAGCAATTTGCACGGAGATTTAATATACTCCAGAAAAATTTTAAAAAAATTTTAAAAAGAACAGCAGCACTTAAAAATAGCCCTGGAACTCATTCCAATGCTGGTGAGAGCAACAAAACCACTACGTAAGATTGTTTTCTAACATACCTGGAAAAACTGAAGCCCACACGTTATCAGGCTTAAACACAACACAGGAAAACATTTAACCATAAGATCAATGGTCAGCATCACAACAAACAAAATTACAGCCATCCGGCAACCAATGAGAGAAAGAATTTGCTTTTAAAAAATGGTAATAATAATAAAAATAATAGCCATACCCTCCACCTCTTTTCTTATCCAATGACAGTATCAAAGGTTCGGGTGAAGCTACATGTTCAAAGCCTGTTTTTAACTCCCACCTGTCGTGTTGTCCAAAGAAACGGGCATCGACCTGCCCGTCCTTATCCCTCAGAGCTTTTGCAGGCCAAAATGGAAATCCCTTCAGTTTTGCCCAGACCAAAGGATGGGGATTGCTCTAGGAGAAGAAAGACAAAGTCCAGAGTTGGTGCATGTTTGGTGGTGACACGCGCTGCAGCGAGGTAACAGAGGCAGAAGGACCACGCAGGCCTGCCCAGGTGGAAGTCCCTGGAAGGGGCGTGGCCACACACCTGGACAAAACTGGGAAGGGGCGTCAACAGGGTGGAGGCTAAGAACTGAATGCTGACAAAACCAGGTGGAACCCTGGCTCAGCTGTGGCCTGGGCGGCCACCGGCAGAAGCATTCCCAACACCCACCCTCTCTTCCCAGTGTGGACTGAGCCTGCCGCAGGCCAGCACAGCAGGGCAGCAGAGGCCACCTTTACTCCTGAGCCTTAGCTAGCAGGTGTTTACCTCCGAAGCCCAGCTGAGCCCCCTCCAGCCCTCACCCCCATGCCCTTTGGCCCCACTTGCCCTTCTCTTTTCAAAATACCACTGGCATGCGTGAGGCCCTGGTTTTGACCCCAGCACCACAGGGGAAAGTACACCAAAACCAATTTGGAAATTCAGCTCTGTAGTGAGAAACTAGGGTGACTTTTGACCCGACAAGAACCACAGTTTGGTCCTTCCTCAGCTGTCACCAGTACTCAGTCCTGGTAAGATAAGGCCACGTTGGGGTGAGGTCCTCACTTCACCTGGTACCTAGCACTGTCTCTGAGCTGGCATCTACTCTGCCCTTATCCGCAAGAGGGCAAGGTGACTGTCACAGGGGATGCATCAATGCCCTCAAAGCAGCTGGGGTAAATGCTGAACCGCTTTGGCCTCCCTTGTTTGCAAAGGCCCTGGCCAAAGTCAACTCTGGGAGCCTCATTTGCAATGCAAAGGGTGGTATGAGCTGAACAACCTGGGGCAAAGAAAGATGTCCAGTGATGGCATGGGGTGTCCTCATGTCCTCTCATAACATGTTCAATAAAAAGCTGAACTTTGCTGATTTGAAAAAAAAAAAAAAACAAAAAACATGGACTGGGAGTCTGCAATGTTTACGGAGGAAACTATCGGGTCTCTCAAAACAGACCCAAAACTAAAAAAAGAGAGAGAAAGAGAATCAATCTTATTTAGTTTCTCATGTGACCTTCACTGCTCCGACACTTTGTTGTGTACATGGTCCTGGGGTTCAAACTCATGTCCTTCCGCATGCCAGGCAAGCACAGTAACCGCTGAGCTCCAGCCCCCCAAAACGATTTTTAAATGACACAATACTTGTCAACACTCATTACGCTCAGCGTTATTTCCCGCATCCCGCATCCCGCATCCCGCATCCCGCATCCCGCATCCCGCATCCCGCATCCCGCATCCCGCATCCCGCATCCCGCATCCCGCATCCCGCATCCCGAATTCCATTCCTGAGTTCCCTTTGACTCTGCACCCTGCAGTTTTTCCAGGTCAAGCAACCCAGTAAGCAGAGGGCTGGCTGTAGCAGCACCCAAAGTTCAACAAAAGGCTGATCCTACCTCAATTATTTTATCAGTAAAACTCATAAAAGTTTCGCTTCCTGAGTCCCATGGAGAAGGCTGAGCCATCAAAGGCAGAATTCAGAAAAGAAAATAAGGAAAGTAAATTCAACTTACACAAGGTTCACAAAACCAGTTATCTCGTTTTTGGCAAGCAGCTAGGTAACATTCTGGACATACTTCAATTTCATTCATCTGTAAAACAAAAATACATTAGAATCTGACACCCCGGGGCCCTCATGTCTGGCAGCCCTTCATAAATGTTTGGCGGGATGTTTGTAAGTATTCGTGCTTTTATTTTGATTGGGGGACGGTTCTTCAGTAGATTGGTTGATTGGTTTGGTTTGAGAAGGGGTTCTTGCTTTGTTGCCCTGGGGGGCCCTGAACCCCTGACCTGGAGCGGTCCTCCCACCTCAGCCTCCTGAGTAGCTGGGACTACAGGCTCACACGTCCAGCTTGCTTAACGAGGTGAACTAAGTGGAGGCCCACTGTGGAAACACCTTGGGGATATATCCAACCGCTGCCACTCCAACACTCCTCCCTGCTCACGCCCCACCTCACTCTGCACCAATGACAGCAGACTCCAGGGTCTCCAGTCTTGACTGTCGCCCCGCAACAGCGTGCTCCCCACAGCAGCCAGAGCCACCTTCTATGCACATTCATCAGAGCTTGTGATGCCTACAAAGCCCCCAGAGACACCCCTGGTTCTGCAGCACAGGTTCACCTCTCCCCCATCCTGTGAACTCTGGGCAATGTCTGGAGATATTTTTGGTTGCTACAGCTGAGGGGCTGCTGCTACAGCCTTCCATGCACAGGACAGCCCCCTGGGCAAAGAATTCTCTGGCCCCCAATGCCAGCAGGGCCAACTTGTGACACTATGATAAATGCTACATGCCAAACATGTCCCCTCCAGGCCAGGTGCAGAGTGGCCTCAGCTCACCCGTGGGAGCTCATTGGGACAGCTCTGCTCACTGGCCTCCCCGCCACCTGCCGCTCCTATCATCTCCAGTCACTGAGGGCAATCCAAAAATCCACCAGCTTCTGCACCATCCTTTGCCTTTGTGCCATAGTTCACCTCTCTACAGGAACATCCTGCTCAGAACGAGCAGCCTGGAAGCTCCTCGATCCAACTTCTGATTCCAGCATTCACTAGCTCAGTGACTTTAGGAAAGCTGCTCATCTTTTCTGAGCACCACTTCTCCCTCGGAAGAAGTAGGATGCTGTCAATGCCCGGTACACAGGGTGCATGAAAAAATAAGAAACCTCAATGAGATAAATGACATCATAACCGCCAGGAGGGATCCTTAACCAAAGCCTCAGCGTGCCGTGAGCGTGGACTCAGCCCTTGCTCGCAATGCCCAGCGAGTGAGGACTTTTAAATGAGGCCCCAAGATATCAAGTAACCTGCCCGGAAGCCACAGCAGCAAACCGGGTGCTACAGGCACTAAACCCAGGCAATCCCCGCTGCAGCCAGCTGCTACCATCTCCCCATCTTCTTTTCATCTCCCACTGCCATGCAAGACGCCACCCATTTACGGAGAGAACCAACTGACTTAAGAAATCAGCGAATGAACGGTGGGAGGCACTTTCTCTTCCTGCTTCTGGGCTATTACAAAGCCACCCAGCAAAACTCAGTCCATCACCACCTATCATCAGATAAATGCGCAGTGGGATCACAGGGAGACGCACTTTTCTAATGACCACAGTGGGGGGAAACACAGCCGTCGTGTAAGGTGCAGCAGCTTCTCTGCAAGACAATCAGAAATACCTACCTAACCTCTGCCATGCTCTCAGCCTCCGACCTGGTAACTCTGTTAAAAACTTTGCTAAGCAATCATCACACAGGCACCCAAGACCGAGGGGCAATTGTCACCTTATCTGAAATGCTGACAAAACTAGATTCCAACTGAATGAAAAAAATTATTAATTAAATAAGTGTTCACGAATACTACGTAGCCATGAAAAATTCAGTTTTTCCCGTGTGTTTAATTGCCCAGAAAATAGAAAATACTCAAATGAAGACAAAAAGCAGCTTATAAAACTCTCATTTTCTCCCTCTATAGATACAGATAGAGACATACGAAGACACGGATGTGTCCCAGTGACAGCCAGGCAGGTTTCCTTCACGAAGGAATGGAAGCCCAAGGACGGGACGAAGGCCATTACTTCCCGGCTATCCATGCAAAGGGGGACTAGTAAACACCTCCCACTGTCATCCAGGCTGTCATCCGGTCCCACCAGAGCTCACGGCTCACCAGCCCTGGTTCATCCACACCATCCGAACTACAGGGACCTGCAGGAGGACGGACTCTCCAGGCCACCCCAGCCACCCTCTCAGAAACAACAGGAAACCTTTCTCAAATGTCAAAATCCAAACCGCACCTTCAGGAGGACAGAAAAAGTCCTGACTCCAAGCCGCAGACCGTGGGACCCGGGCCAGAAACGATGAGCTCCAGCTACAGGGAACACTCAGGGGGCCCGGCCCATGGCCGCAGCCTCAGAGGGAGAACGCAACAGATGAGTCCTCCCCCTCGGGTCCCCATGGTTTATCACACTGCCCGCTGCGCGAGGGCCCTTCATGGGTGCCTTCGCTTCCTTTTGTGTGGGTGGCCTGCAACTCAGCCGCAATACCACAGCCGCCCAGTAGGAGACGCTGCAAAGGCAACCTGGGCCCAACGCCCCTCCGGGTGCTTCCATGACAGGAGAACACATACCTCATGTTCACAGATTTTGATGACTACTTTTGCTATTTGTGTCAATTTGTGATTTCCTAAGGGAATAAGAAAACAGGGTTACTTCCAACGGAGACGCTGCGTGGAACACCCACCTTGCCACCAGAGGTCCAGGAGCAGCCTTTCGCCTTGCTTTCCTCCAGGGCCTTCAAGAAGTTTCCGGTATCTAACACCACTTCCAATCGTTCACCCATCCAAATCCACCACCCTCTAATGCCTCCAGCAGCTGGTGTGGCTTCCCCCACCGACTGGAAATCAACGTTCGAAAAATGCCTTCATCTTCCACAGGTTCAAAGTTCTGGAAAGGAGTCTGGTGCGGCCCGTTTTCCCAGAGGGCAGCGACCCAAAAAGGAGGTGGGGACCACAGTGAGAGGCTTTTCTGGGCCTGAGGCTTCATCAGAGAGCCACAGTAGGAAGCAAGTAAGAATGTTCACGCTTAGCTAAGCAAGGTCAAGCATCGCTGCTTCCAAAACATCAGGAACAGGTCTAACCCAATCCTTGACCTCTGCCCTAAACCAGAGGACAAGAAGGTCCAAAGGTGATGCTCTCTCTGAACCTTACAGAATTTTCAGAAATTCTAAATGTGTGGACAAAAAAGATTTCACACACACACACACACACACACACACCTGGCTCGCCTTGAGAACTCCTTAAAGCAGACATTTAACCAGCAAGGCAGTGCAGTCCCCAACACCAGCCTCTCCAAACAATGGGCGTCCCTATTCTCACCATCCCCAGGTGCTTTCCTTCCACCCACACGCTAAGGGCCCTACTATGTGAGTCCTAACCTCTGCGTCACAATCTTAACATCTCAAGCCTCTCTCGTCTTTCCTCCCTGCCACAGAGGACTTGGTAAGCAACACACGTGCTCAGTGCAGACGTCAATGCGTCCACAGAGCTCCCCTTAAACGCCGGCAAGGGTATTCAGCCAGCACACGCAGGGAACAGGACGTGGAATCCACCCTTGCTCATGTGCAAGTGCAGCCCCAGCAAATAAAACAGCACCATTCACAAAGGGGGCTGGCACAGTACCCCAAGAGCCTGGCCCGAGACACCCAATGGCCTGGGACATCAGTGAAGATGCTTAGAGGGCTGAGAGGCCGAGACTGAACCAAGGCAAAGCCATGGAGGAAGCAGAGTCTACCTGCAGACAGGGCAACAGGAACACAGGACGCAGAGGGACCCACCCGGCCAGAAGGCAGATGGAAGGGTGGTGGGGGAACACACGGCCTAAGGGAAGGTGCCAAGGGCGAAGGAAGAGGAGCCTTCTCTATTCTGACCACGAGGCTCAATCCTCTAAATCCATGAACACACAACCATCAACGCTTTACCCAAATGTAAAGAGCTCCTGAACAGCGGGAAACACGAACCCCGTTTCTGAAATGAACAAGAGACGGGGCGTTTTATGCCTCAACACACATAAATAAAATTTAAGAACATGAAATGATGACTCAATACCTAAGTCGCTGGAAAAAAGGCAAATTAAAACCGCCATGACATATGCAGTATTTCATTTCCTGAAAATATGGCCACGTCCAAAAAGCAGACAGCGCCAGGCCGTGGCGAGGACGTGGAACAACCACGACTCTCACGCGCCTGTTAGTGGAGCGGAGAAGGACACAACCGCTTTGTGAGAACACAGAAGTTCTCAGGAGGGGCTGGAGCGGAGGCTCATGCCTGGCACGCGTGAGGATGCGGGTTCAAGTTCCAGCACCACGCACACAACCAAGCTTGGAGCAACGAAAGCCACGTGAAAAACTCAATAAAACGGATTCTCTCTCTCTCTCTCTCTCACTGCTCCAGCCCCGACTGCAGGAAGCTGATAAAATGTAAAAACCACTCCAAGATAACAAAGGAACAAACCCCTGCCAGACCAGCCAGTCACAGTGTGCGCTGGGCCAGCCACAGTGTGCGCAAACCAGACAAAAGAGCACCATCCCGGTGACTCCGCATATCTGCAATTCCACATTTCATCTACAGTGACAGAGAGCAGATCCGAGATGCAAAGGGGCGGGTGGGAAGGTAAAGGCTGGGTCTTACTGGGGGTTGTGGTCATCGAACATGCACATGAAATCCACGCGCTAAGTGTATACAACAACACTTCCATTAAAACACAGACTTCGGAAAGGACCACACGAGAACAGCGCCACGTAGCACGTACACCCCCAGCTCACGCCTTCAAACGCCCCCCGCGCTAGCCCCGCTGACCCCTCACACACAGCAGCAATCACCAACTTCCCGGGGGCCACCCGGGCCTGCCGAACGCCTCTAGAGGGTGGGAGAAGCTGCAGCACGTGCCGTCCAAGCCACTCACCCCCGTTATAAATGATGCAGTTGTGCAAGATCCACTTGGCATCGGCCAGGAAGGCTTCGGTGCACCCATACATTTTCTTTTTAGCGTTCTGGGAAGAAAAGCCACGGAGCACAATCAGCAGTGAATCCCCCAAAACCACAGACACCACCTGCAAACTCACGGAACGTTCTGAGCGCCATCTGCCCAATGAATGAATGTGCTTCCGCTCGTTTCCCAAGATGCTATTCTTTTTGAGATCTATAACCCCATAAAAAAAAATGCACTCGGTGAATTCGTCACAGGAACCTGAATTTTCTCATCTTAAAGCTGCAGGACAATTTCCATGTGTGATGGGTATTTATTAAGTCATGGTCTCACAAAAGCCTCATGAAAATTCAGTGAAACATTTATGATAGTCCCTACTTTACAAACGGGGAAGCTGAGGTATCATAATGTTAGGAGACTCTTGGTATGAAGCTAGCGTTCCTACTCTTTTGTGAATGCCTTCTTTTTACACCAGGCGATGAAGGCATTTGCAATTTTCCCAAACAGGCTGGATTTATTGTTCATGGACCTGTCAATCTCCAGGATGGGGAGCAGGTATTAGGGAATGAACCAAGGGGCACTCTACCATTCAGTGACATCCCCAGTCCTTTTGAGTCAGGGTCTCGCTAAGCTGTTGAGGCTGGCCTCGAACTTGAGATCCTGCTGCCTGAGCCTCCCAAGTCATGGGGATGACAGGAGCGTAACAACGTGCCCAGCAAGGCATACTTTGATATTAATGGTTTAAAATCAGCACAATCTGAATTCTCGGGCATGGAATTTTAGCATGAACTTTTATAAACACCTTCAGGCAGTAAAGAAAGAGCCTTCTCAGTCAAGAAGCCAATTGTAAGAAGCCACATCCTTATTGCTAATCGGGAGCTTTCCCAGACACTTAAATTTTCTCTTCTTCCTTCCTGCTGCTCTCATTAGCACCCCCGAAAGATAGAGGAGGAAGTAAGGGCAAATCAATCAAATGGCTAATTCTTAGAAGTCTGACTCTTTCAGGTAAAAAGCTGGAACCACTCCCAGAAGTGCCGAGCGCAGATCTCAACACCCCACTGCAATCCTCAGGAGAATGTTCAGAGGAAAGAAGTGGGGGGATCCACAGTTCCTCTCTACAGATGAAACCAGAGCAGGGAAACAGTCTAACTTGAGGCGGGACGCAGGAAGTGAGGGGAGATGCCGCTGAGGGACAGACTGGAGAGGCTCTGGAGGGAGGCCAACCTTTTCCAATGTACAAAGGTCCATGGGATGGAAAATATATTCCGCGTAGTCAGGATGCTGTTCCAACGGAACGGGCTTCTGGAATGCATCGGTCTGTAAGAGAAAAGGTTCAGAGGCACAGACACAAATCCATCACTGCTGTGAAGACCAACAAGTAATCCAACAACGGACTCGAAGGCTGCACATAGCCACTCAGAAAATGCAGTTCCAGAGAACCCACAAAGGCTGGCTTAGGGAGGTCCACACCAGCCCCCTTTCTCATCCTCCCTGGACCCACTGGAACCTGTTGAGGCTTTGGTACCTGTTATGCTTTCTTTTTCCTTCTTCTCTTTTAAATAAACCCAGGGGAGCTTAACCATTGAGCCACATCCCCAGCCCTATTTTGAGACAGGGTCTCACTAAGTTGTTGAGGCTGGCCTTGAACTTGCGATCCTCCTGCCTCGGCCTCCCAAATCACTGGGATTACAGGTATGTGCCACTGAGCCCAGCTTGCTGTGCTTTCAATATATACCCAAGTATAGACCCAAGTAGTAAGTTCCGTTCTCTTCCAGAAAGGGTGAGAACTACAACACACCATGGCTCACTTTAGAGCTGGACTCTAAAGGTGGCTGGTCCACACCTACAGGTGTCCATCACCAAACCTGACTGCAGGGTGAAATCTGTTTCCACGGTAAGATGACACATGGGATAAAGACCCTTGAGCGCCAGAAGGCATTAACGACATGGCAAGGCAGTGTGCTGATGGGCACTATTTACTCAACAATTCTCAAAAAAATCTAAATGATTTAATTGAATCCCAAATTATACTGAAGCAAAGAATTGGAACAGGTTGCCAGCTGCAGTCATCTGTGCCCGCTTCAATCCAGAATGTAAGTGTGACCAGTTCAAAAAGGCTGCTTCAGGGTTGGGGTGGGGCTCTGGGGAAGAGCAGTTCCCTGCCCAGCATGAGGGTTGCAAAAAGAAAAAAAAGGGCAACTTCCTGTCAAGGACCTGACATCAAACACCATGCACAGGAAGTAACACCTACTTCAGTTTTTCTTTTGGTTTATAATTCTATGGAGTTGACAAATCTGCATAATCCACTCTTTTTGTGAAATTCTTTAGCAGATATAATTCAGCCTAGGAAACTCAAGGGATAATTCCTGGTCACATTCAACCACTCCACAGTTTAAAAGAAAACCTTCTTCTCTTTCTGTGGTTCCAGGAATTGAATCCAGGGCCTCACGCATGCTAGGCAAGCACTCTCCCACCTAGCTCCTCGCCACTCCAAGAATCTTTTTTTTTTCCTAACCAAACTGAGGCTACCCGCACACTTCTACTAACTTAACATCCAACTGGCATGTTCTAACATCCTAACATCGAATTTCAGAGTATCTCAAGAAAAGGTTTATTTATTTATTTAAGGAAACAAAAGTACAATGATGGGGCTGGAGTGGTGGCTCAGCGGTTGGAGCACATGCCTGGCATGCTCAAGGACCTGGGTCAAAACCCAGCACTACATAAACAAGTATTGCAGAAAACAAAAGTCAGATGAAAAAATAAATAAAATAGATTCTCTCTCTTTCCTCCTCTCTTAAAACACACACACGTACATGCATACACACACACACACACACACACACACACACACTACAGTAATTACTAAAAGCACTAAGATTCTATATTTCTGCTGGACCCAGTGACACACGCCTGTAATCCCAGTGACTCAGGAGGCTGAGGCTAGAGGATCACAAGTTTGAGGCCAGCCTCAGCAACTCAGTGAGATCCTGTCTCGAAATAAAACATAAAAAGGGCTATGGATATGGTTCAGTGGTTAAGAGTCCCTGAGTTCAATCCCCGGCACCAATAAATATATATATATTTGACTTCAAAAGCAAATTCTGAAGAACTGCACAAAGGGTCAACACGGGGTCTCGGGGTAGTGTCAAGCACCTGAATCTATAGATTCAGCAGCAGAAAAAAATTCTCTGTCCATTATATTGTCACGTGATTTTTTAAAAAGAGAGAGAGGGGGAGAGAGGGACAGTGAAAGAGAGAAAGAGAATCATTCTATTTTTTCATGTGACTCTCATTGCTCCAACACTGTGTTGCGTACATGGTGGTTCAAACCCGTGTCCTCACACAGGCCAGGCCACCGCTCCAGCCCTGGTCACATGATTCTTTTTAATTTTTTTATTTCTTCGACATGGTCTTGCATATTGGAGGGAATCGTTGCTACACGCTCATGCATACACGGATGCTGGCGTCGTAAGTTAAAGCCGATCCTAGTCCAGGATCTGCCCCACTTCATCCATTCCTCGTCTCTTGTCTCCTTGGTCATAACCCATGATGTAACGGAAATAAGCATATATATGTATATGAATTTTTGAAATTTCTGAGTTTCTCTGCCTGCCTGTGACATTATTTTTTGACCCAGGATATTATTCTGCCATTTTCCTGAAAACCATCATATAAACCCAGGGAATGGCAGGACTCTTGGGTGGGGGCCCTACAGGGAGGCACACAGCTGGCCAGTCACGTGTGGCCACCTTGCTTTCACAGTTTCCAAAAGGGACAAACACTATAGAGTAAAACTCATTTCAAAATTAATGGAACTAACCAAATGCTCTCCCATCAGGGAAATCTCACTGGTTGAACTTCATATGAAGGTTCCACCAGACCTCAGTTATAAATAAACTGGGGTGCACTCAGCTGTCAGGGAAATGGAATTTCACTAATGCCGTGGGAAGGAGCCAGAGCTCCTCCCTGGCCAATCAGGCATGAAGTTTTATCTCTCAACCAATCGGGATTTCAAGTCCCACCGACTGTCTACTACAGTTCCTGCCTGAACTCCTCTGGGACTGGAGATTTGACTGGATGGCACAGTACCTGATGTTTCAGTTACAGACTGTTTTAATGTGGACACACAAAGTCCACAGAGCATGGACAGGGATCTGCAAAGCAAAGCCACCAAGGAGCCGTAGGGCGCTAATGAAGGAGACCAAAGCGGCATCGTCCTTTAGACCAGCAGGCTCCGCCTTCTTACCCCTGGCTGCTTCATTTTCTGAATGGCAAACTTCAGCAGGTAGGACAGCTGTTCGATGGTGAGCATGGTCATGGCTCTGCTCTGGGTCTCGATGCACTCTGCTACTGTAATCTTCTACGAGTCAAAACCACACACACCGTTAGACACAAGAAATCACGAGCCACGGGCTTGTTCTCCTTCTACCCATACGCACGTAAGCAACGATTCCCATCTGAACGGGAAGAGCTGTTTCACTTGGCAAGGACTCCGAGCTACTAGACCGAAATGTACTGGACTTGTGGGTAGCAACGAGAAAGCGCACCAACTCGCTGGTTACCTTATTAGGAAGTGCTTCCAGCTCAGGGAGACCACATGATTTGGGAAAGGAAAAGGAAGACGGGACTCTGGAAAAGCATCACTATTATAATCTTTGGATCTCAAGAATGGGACGTGAAAGAAAAGGCCACCAAGAGATTCAAGGTGATTGCCTCCCAAGATGAATACTCCTCAGCTGTTTTCCTGAGTCTCTTAATGGCTCTGAGCTATCGAGCAGGACGCTGGGACAGTATTACATCAATGATATCACAGGTGGCAAGAGACAGGGCTTCCTGCAGGAAGAATGCAGGGATGGCAGAGAAGTGACAATAAACAGGCCTTCGTGCTCCTTCACCACTGGGGAGAACCCACTTGGGATATGTGGGCGAACTTCTCGAGGGGCAGAGGCCGCCTGTCTATCCTTATGGGCAAGAGATGTCATCTCATAAGGGAAATTCCCATCACAGAGGAGACCAAGAGAAACGACAGAAAGCGGATTCTATCACGGCAAAGTGGAGCCGGAACTCGGTGATTCGGAAGATGAAAGTGCCAGCAACAACAGAACAAGCATATTCTCCCATGTCGTGAAATGTTCCCTGACCATCTGCGGAAGGAGGGCTGAGAGGCTCTTTTCAGTTAATCGGGATTGTTCCCGCTCTCCACAACTCTGGGAGTTCTCCAGAACTCTCAGACATGTCCGGCTGCTTGTTGAGAAAAAGGACTACCCACGGGCCACTAGGAAGCTGGCAACAGACGCGTGGCCACCGGAGCAGCCTGGCTTACCAGGTGACCTGGAAGAAATCCGGTAACTCCTACGTGTCGGAATTCTGGCTTGTTGCCAAGTTGCACCCAAGGAGAGCATGTGGGTTGTCCCAATTGTCACTCCCTCCCTCTCAGCCGCTGCTCCGTCCTCCTGGGTGGCAGAGCCTGGGTCTCGCAACAAGAAGTGCTGCTATCTAAGAAGTTTGAAGGCTTTTCAGCCTAGGAACCGGTGGCTCATAGCTGACCCCTGAGGCCAGCGCAAAGCAGCTGGGGAAAGATGGAAAAAACCCTTCTGCTTGAGGAGATGCAAGAAGTGCCTTCGTATTGGGGGGCTTTCCTAGACTCACACCTGCTGCTGGGACCCCAGCAGCCACCTTACGGTCAGGGGCGGGGGGACGTACCTCATCTCAGGATGAGATGGAAAGAGCCCCTCCCCACCCCGAACCAACTCTGGCTGGCACCTTCTCTGGGCTCCTCCTACATGTCATCATAATAAATCCCCACTGGTGCTATCCCTTGCAGAGAAAGAAACCTACGGAAGCATCAATATCAGCTCTGCAACATCATTAGACAAAATGGGAAGAGGTACTTTGGACAAAAATCTGGTGAAGGTTCCAGGGCTCGTGCTCAACGTAGCAGAACAAGGTCTGGCTCCAAACATAGGAGGGAATCGGTGAGCAAGGCAGCTCCTACCTCTATCCCCAGGGTACACCAGCCGCCGTCTTCTAGCATGCTAGAGGCACAACACCATGACGTCACCGTCAGACTGTCTTGATGCATTTCTTTTCAGTTTTCCTATTTTTCTCCTTCCGCTACACAAAAATCATACCAGAGGCAGCATCCCATAGCTGTAACTCGTTCTTTTCCACTGAAGATGCCTGGGCAGCCTCTCCACTTACACAGAGAGCGTCCTCCTCTGAGATCTAATTCCAAGGCTCCTTGGAAATCCAAGAGACTAAATGACTGTGCGGGTGAACCACTTCTCAGGGAGTTGCCAAGAATGGTGGAAATCCCAGTGATTGCTTTAATGGAGTGCTGAGCCCACAAGGCTCCCTCCCCAGATGGCTGCAGGGCCCGCTCTGTCCCTCCTTCAGGTCTTCCCCAAATTTCAGCG